>JAQFZG010003135.1:0-14371 GCA_034695465.1 Entomobrya nicoleti | reverse complement strand
GGTTTGAAAGAAGCATTTTAGTTCTGAGCTGCTCAAGAGGGAGATGGAGGAGGGCTGTATTAAGGTGCATACCATGTTCGATATTTTCATTTAATTTATTGTTTAATTAATTTAACTTAGTTGTTATTTACTTAATTAATTATGTTTACTTAATTTAAGTTTATTATTTCTTATTTATTTTATTTATTTTAATTGTTATTTATTTAAATAATTTAGCTTAATTTATTATGTTAAATTCAATTTGGGTAATTATTTTTATTAAATAAATTAAAACTTTAATCAAAAATATAAATAAACATTAGTTCAAAATAAGATGGAACAATTAAATCAGAAATTAATTTGAAAATTAGATTCCAACGGTCCAAGAATTCTTCAAACTTGCGGGACTCTGCTTGATTGTTTCTTTGGGGACCCACACCTTATCTGGAACAAAAACTTATCCACCTTGTTGATCAGCTGTTCCATGAATTCAGCAGGACTTAATTTTCGCCACACGCTTAACTCCATTCATGTAAATCTACATTTTCAGTCTATTATAAATACCCGTACATTGTATCTAACCAAGTGATACTTTGTTCATTTACTTCATGTATAAATGTCAATTATACAAGAAATGGTATGCTTAGTTATGCTAAAAAAATGGTCTCTACTTGTAATGCAAATGTCGACTAGAACCTAAAATGTTTATATGCTTGTAGTAAAGAAATAATTGTATGCCTACAATTTAAATGATAAATAAAATGTAGTGAAGAAACAGCTTTAAAATATTACGTGTATCTAAGTCATCAGTTAGTTTTCTTTGATTTGTTAATTTAACAATTCGTTTAGTTGTATACAGAAAAACAAAACAGCGAAAGAAATACCGTACAATAACACTTAATTAAAAATTAGACGTAAATTAGAGAAAATAATTTGAGTTCACTAAATATTAAAATGAACATAAATTTCCTCAAAATATATAAAACGTGGAAGTACTTATTTGTCCACGGCTAAATCTCTGTTGTGACAAATTTGTAAAGTACAAGTCAACTGGAACTACATTTACAACTGCAATTTTCTTGACGGATCTGATGATCAAAAAATAATACATTTCAGCTATAAATTCAGACAAATGCTTACTTAGCTTAAAATGTTATTTTGTACCAGATCAAAATCCGTTATATTTATTGGGAAATGGGTTTAATTAATTTTTGAAAGAGATTGATTGTTGGTCTTAATTTATAATTGTTTTGTTAAATGTTTAGAAATTGGATGTTTAATCAAACCATTTTTATTTTTAATTGTCTTGTTTCACAGATGGGCTGGTTTTTATACTGGAGATGTCGCCGAATCTGGAACAAGTGGAATAGTTTGGGGGTCAAGAGGAAGTAAGTGGAGATATTGCAGAAGGAGGTGCTGCGGGTAGGTGATTTCGGAGAGAACGTGATTTTGAGGTAAAATTTTAGTTTTGAGCTGCTAAAGAAGGAGATGCAAGAGGGCTGTCTTACCATAGTAGATATTTTTTTAATTAATTAATGTTATTTTTTCTATTTAATTAATTTAGTTCAATTATTATTTACTTATTTTTTTAGTTGAATGGGTTTATATTTTTGTTAAATTAATTACGTTGAAATGTTTTTTTGAACTGAATTCCACATATTTTCTAGGTTAGGGAGCATCTAAATCTAAACCACCACATTTCAGACACATAATGAATGATCAACTTATCTTGTAAATTAATATAACACAGCTGTTTCGTCTAAATAACGCCCTTTTTACTCTATTCGAATCCACTTTACATATGTATTACCAAATGCTAGGCACATATTAAGCAGATGGTCATATTGTCAGTTTGAACATCTTCAATGCATGGGTACTCATGTCAAATGTAAAAATATATAATACCAAATATAGAATGAGTAATACGAATGAATATGCAATTTGAATGGACGTTTAAGGTAGCACTTAGAGTACCCATCTATTTAAACAGACATGGGCGGTCGTAAAAAATAAGTACGCAAAGGTTATACGCATACCGAGTGAGGATTACTGAAGCAAAAAGCACGTACGTAAATTCTGGATGCCAAAACATCAGGTGATGAAATGATCACAGTGCTCGAACATCAGATTAAAGCAGTGCAAAATTTCCAAAATTTTCGCTCAGCATGGCCTGCAGGGCAATTTTGGGGTTGCAGTGCAATTTTTCAAGAAATTTTGTTAACAGGAATTCTTGCTTAGCATGGCTTGCAGGGCAATTAAAAATTCCCGTCACCGGGCAATTTGTAAGAATTCGAACGTACGCGTTTTGTTCCTATTTTGACAAGCCAATCTTATCCTTGTTGTGTTATGGATATTCATGTAGAACATAGAGAAGGAAGGTTTTCCAAAACAGTAAGCACAATTGCCAAGTACGGATGAGGAATTTTATAATAAGTACGACTCGAATGTTTGGCCAGTATGGCTAGCGAAATAACTGTCACATAAGCTACAAGCTGGTAATGCGCATTTTTAATCGTGATTGTTATTTGTGTAGCATATTTTGATTCTAGATCAGCAAAATGCAATTATCTGTCAAATAAAATATTTTGTTGTATATTAGTTATGTTTAAATTAAAGGTTATTTTATATACCTCTGCTTGCTCTACTTACTTTAGTGCGACAAAATTGCATAACATGCACACATGTACCACACAGTTTTTCATCTACCTTTACCTTTTTTAAATGGAAATAATTGAAATCTAATAATAATAGTAGTTTAATGTTTCAAGGAAAATTAGAGCATTACTTGTTATCTTTTTGCCATGTCCAAATTTCAAGATTTCATTATTCATATTAATTATTGACATCCGGTATCCTATACATTGAACATGGCAAAAAGACAACGAGCAACATTCTAATTTTCCATTAAACCGTAAACTTGGGAACAATAACCGAATTGAAATAATGTGATTGTATTAATTTTGTTTAGCTTTTGATAAAAACTACTTTTTCTATATATTATCTTCAACGTACTTGTAACCAATATTGATTTCGTATCACACATAAATTAAGTTAATGAATAAAGTATCAGTTGAATACTTATAATGCATGTTTGCTTATTGGAAACTTGAAATGGGCATGTATGGCAACTTGCGTGCGGCAGGTATTAAATCAAACCCATTTTAGAAAAAAATATTATTGTTAACCCATGTGTTCTAAAACGTTGGGAATATAAGCTCCATGCTTCAAATGTATGGAAATTTTCAACAAAAGTGCTCTCAGGAAAACTCTTTAAACCAGCTTCACAGCAAGCATGCACAACTTGGCCAACATTCTAACGTACGCATGCATTTATCCGTCGACACACATACAGAAGACCGCGAAATAAAATTATGTATTAACATTACCGGTTTCACACTTTGTGTTCGTGTAAATGTTAAGCGTTATGCATTATCAAATATAACCCGAGTTTGATGAATATGAACATGCATGTTGAATATACGTGAACCATGTCGACCAAAGTATCTATTCATGTAGAACACTAATGCTTGTCATGAAAACATACATGATGGTGGGAACATCAAAATAGGAATACCCAAAGAATGTGCGCATTTAAGTCGTAGATATTTAATTGAAGCTTGGCAGTCAAATTGTTTAGACAGGGACAAAGCAAAGTGGTCACAGAAGGAATTTACAAAAGTTTTCTGAGTAATTTTGCACACATCATCACCATTAACTTAGCTTATTAATATACTAACATGCCTTTAGTATGAGTGCACCTACTATTTAACCGATAAAACTTCGTTTCTGACTGTACACGAATTATAAATTCAGTTTTCTGAATAAAAGCAAACATAAAAATATCCCGAGTTAGTAGTGAAAAATAAGTTTTTATATCGGGTGTGGAACCACCCATAACCAATTTGAATCCATTGAATTCTTACAAATCATATCATTTGCTACTTTAGTGTTTAGAGATATTGCCGATATTGAGATGGCTTCCAAATCCTTTGGGTGTAGTTATTGTGAAAAAGTATTTAGTTCTAACCGGAACTTAGTCGCACATACTAAAGTCCATCTTAGAATTCACGAGTGCCTATTTTGCGACAAATCATGCAGCACAACACAAAATATTTTTACTCACTATCGAAGACATATTAACGAGAAACCACACCCCTGCAAGTTGTGTGGCAAAACCTTTGCAGCTAATAACAATTTGGAGATGCACATACACACGCACACCCAAGAGAAGCCCTTCAAATGCAATATTTGTCAGTAGACCTTCTCCACTGCAAGTTATCTCAGAGCACATCACTTACTGCATAGTGGGATAAAAGAATTTCAATGTGAGCACTGTGAGAAAAAATTCACCCAAAAAAGCAATCTGAAAAGTCATTTGAACCAACATCAAACAAAAACACCTTTCAAGTGCAGTTTATGTAGCCGGTTTCTGGGATCCACAACTGCTCTCAAGTGTCATATTCAATCACATACTGGAGAGAAGCCGTATCGTTGTCAATTTTGTCCCAGTTCATTTACAAAAAAGGGTAACCTACGTCAACACGAAGATATGCACGCTTCCAGCAAACTGCATAACTGCGCAACATGCAATAAAATGTTTTCAAGTAAAAGTAATTTAAAGAAGCACATGACAGTGCACACTAAATTGAAAGCCTACAGATGTGAATTGTGCGAAAAATCATTTACTCAAAATGTTAGCTTAAAAACGCACATAAAAAGTGTTCATCAACAAGTCAAGGAGCTCAAATGTAATTTGTGTGGAAAACAATTTTCTGAAAAGGGAACTCTAGTTCGTCACATGAGAGTGCATACTGGTGAAAAGCCTTACAAATGTACTCAATGCACTGCTGCTTTTAAAGATTCAGGCAACTTGAACCAGCATTTAAAAACTCACAAATAATTCAGATTTGTCATGTGATCATCCTCCTAATGCTGAAAGCAAAAGCATGTTGACAAAAGTGATCAAAATATTTAACAGAAATTCTTATATACTTTGGTGGGGAATTGTAATGGAACATAGTTTTAATTCTAAGGTTTTTCGTTTTGTTTTATGTTTCACCACATAAAGTTTTTTTTGTCTCGGAATAAAAAATTTAACACTATATTGCATTTCTTTAAAGTGAGTTGTAGTTTGGTTACAAACTTCGTCATTTTTGTTATTATTTGGGTAAATTACAACTCAAATAAAGAAAGCCTTACTTAAATAAGTTCTAGACTGAATGGGATTCTTTGGAATTAAAGATTATTTATCATAAAGTGTTGCGGAATAACTCATTCCTTCCTCATCCAGCTCATCTGTGAGCTCAAGAAAAAATGTTGCTCCAAAAACATATTCATTTTATTCAAAGCAAAGCCAGTGAAGGGATAGGTGTATCGAAACTTTTTCATATTTGCTAATTATTTTAATAAGTATATTTAAATAAAAAAATCAAGTCACTCGGCTTCTTTGCTATCCTAGCCATGATGAATAATGTAGGTTTTTATTTCGGTGGTCCAGCGGCGGCCGCAGAAGCAAGGGTTATCTTCACCTCCACCATTATTTCCACCTTATCATCAAAATAATCTTCAGTAACTTAATGTAGATAATTATTTTAATCAAGATAAGCAGTGTCATGACCGAGTTGAGAAAGTGACGATTAAAAATATCCGTGTCCGGTTTCTAGGTCAAAAACTTTTCGTCTAAGTGTTTTCAGGTCAAAGGTTTATTAACCAAAGGTCTTTTACATCAAATAGGTTTATTCGCCAAAGTATTTTTTGTCAAAACCACAAATTTATCAAAAAAAAATTTATATGACAGTATATGATATTCGTGTTTACTATTAGTTATTTCATAACTGGAATATGTAGACACTCATATTAAAATAAAATAATACAACCTCTTTCACTGATATTTAAAATAAGTTGAACTGGAATAATTCGAATGTAGAGAATATACTGCCATTAAAGCCTAACGTGTTTTTTCTTTCAAAACTTCTTAACAAAACGAACACATGTATGCATGTACTGAGAAATTTATATTGACTGAGAGAAAGATTGTAGTCAAGTAACAGAAATCTAAAGAAAAAGCGCCCCGCCATTACATCGAAAAAGCCTAAATTTTGGTGAAATGGCCTATCAAGATTTGTGGTAAAGTACTTTGACCAAAAAAATTGACCTATAAACACTTTGAGGAAAAAACTTTTGACCAGAAAACAGTAAACCAAAAATATCAGGTTGACTGTTCAATTAGTAGATAAAGTGCATCTTCATCACAATATCGCCACCTCCGCCCATTCAGAAAGTGGCGTGGGGAAATTTGGTTCTTCACTCTGAGCATTTGAATTTTGAAGGCGGCAAAATACTGGTTCCATTTTAATTATGTAAACAAATTCAAACAATTACCACACCAATACCAGATGCGGTCAGTAAAATTTAATGGTGATGCTAATTGTTTTCAACCAAATTTTTCGTTAACTAATTATGATACCTCCAAAATAAATTAAGTAAGTTTATGGTGTGAATAATGTTAGCTGTTTGGGGAATACCGACGACGAGGAAGACACTGGTTTTTTGATAAGCTGAAAGACTATTATATGCCCATAATTTGTAGTTTATAATTAAAATTAAATAGTGGAAAATCAAAATATGTTAATTACAGTGGGGAAAATTCTAAAATTAATGATAGAAGTGATGGCAGCCCATGCAAAGCAAATTTTTTAAACAAAGCAAACAATACATAATTTATATTGGTTTTCATTCGGTAAAATGAAAAAAGGAAGTAGAATACGTTGAATATGATATTGAAAATAAGCAGGAAGGTACCGATTCAGGAAGATAAGCAGAGTAATAAAGAGAACCGGCCAATTTGTCTACCGTTAGGTTATCCTTTTTTAATGGCGAACTGTGTGTGTGTAATACTGCGTAAGTTTGTGAGTGTAATTTAAATGTGTGTAACTTTGATTGCAAACAAAAATGCAGTACTTATTTTCTCCAGTTTGATGCTAAACAAAGCTTTTGAGATCCGAGGATGATCCAAAGAGCCAATAACAAATAATATATTTAAACGGTTTACATGCACATGGCTTCTGTCCACTAATGTTAAGGTTGTCTGTTGGGATATTCCAGGTTTAATTTAAATTGTTTTCTTACAAAGGTTGGTTCTAGAAAACAAATAAAGCTATTTGTGCAACAACTGTAAATAGTTTAAAATTCTATGCCGTCACAATATCAAGCTTAATTTAAGATTGTATCAATAGTTTTATTTAATTAAATTCTGATTTGACGAAATAATAACAGGAAAAATGAAGTTCATTACCACAACATAGAATCAATTCAGAGTTGTGTACCTTTAGGGTTAATTATATGAACACCAATATAGCAATTAAATGTACTTAACATACAGCTAAAGGAAAATAATAAATATGCTCAACTAAAAATACCAGCAATAAAACTTTATGTATTACTGTTAATCCTTTTGGATCACTCTTGCTTACATGCTTTTGCTTTATTTAAATGCTTGGTCAAATTGCTCGAAACTTTAAATGTGGCGACGCAATTAGTACATTTGTATGGCTTTTCATCAGTACGTAGGGTAATCCAAAAGTAATGGCCCGGATAAATATTCAAATATCTCAGCAGTATGTCAATGAATAGATACGAACTTGGCATGCTTATATGACCAATACTCTAACTTAAAAGTATGCAAAAGGATTTTTTTCTAGTTGCCCAAATGTAGAAATGACAGTTCAGAAACACAAAAAGGAATTCCAAAAACCAGCGCAAAAATAAGCTTGAATGCGCAAAATCAAAATTGGTAAAAATCACGCCTTTCGCCATTTCAAAAGTGTTGTTTTTACAGACCCGTTGGTTACTAAATATGAAACATAAACTTTTTATGAATAAATAATGCCATTGAGTGTAATTTATTTTCTTCAAACATGGAATTTATATCAAGTTTAAAAAAGGGTTAAATTTTTTCCTCGAAAAATTGGACTTTGACCACAATAAAATATGGACCAGTAACTCCCAAGTAGAAGCAGCTAGATCAAAATGCTTTGGCATATTTATACGTTGGATTCTTGGCTATTACGGCAGACCAAGTTCAGGTTTATTCGTCAACATAATGCTGAGATTTTTAAATATTTATCTGGGCCATTACTTTTGGATTTGCCTATGTATGTACTCTCACATGGCGTACTAAAGCTCCTAAAGCGTACGTCATATCGAGTAAAAGATTTATCGCACAATTCACATTTGTACGTTTTTAGTGTGAACTGTCATGTGCCTATTTAAATCACTTTTACTTGAAAACATTTTATTGCATGTTGCGCAGTTATGTCGTTTGATATCATTGTGCGTATCTTCATGGCGCTGTAATTTACACTTTTGGGCAAATGACTTGGGACAAAATTGACACCGATATGGCTTCTCTCCAGTAGGCGCCTGAAGGTGAAGTTTGAGAGCAGCACTGGATCCCAGAAACCGGCCACATAAAGTACATTTGAAAGATTTTTCTGCTTGATGTATGTTCAAGTGGTTTTTTAATTTATATTTTGCTGCAAATTTTTTCTCACAGTGCTCACATTGAAATTCTCTAATCCCACTTTGCATGTGTAATTGATGTGACTTGAGATGACCTCCAGTAGAAAAGGACTTTTGACAAACGCCACATTAGAAGGGCTTCTCTTGGGTGTGCATTCGTATGTGCTCCTTTAATTTGCTACTCAATGGAAACGTTGTGTCACACAAGTTGCAGGCGTGTGGTTTTTCATTATTGTGTCGCAGGTAGTGAATAAAAAGATCCTGATTGCTACTAAATGATTTGTTGCAAAATAGGCACTGATGAGTTCCAAGATGAACTTTGGTATGTGCAACTAAGGTTTGCTTTGAAGTAAATACTTTTTCACAATAACTGCACCTAAATGCTTTGGAATCCATCTTATTGCCAGTATATGAAAAATTGAAAATGTTATGATTTGCAAGAACTTAATGAATACAAATCCCTTATGGGTGGTTCCACACCTGATGATTAGAGATTTATAGTTCTTTAACTGTTAAACCGAGAGATTATTCAGATTTGATTCTATTTTTTAATTAAAAATAAATTCAATAACAAAAAAAAAAATTTCGAATTGTGTTTTAAATTAAGACAATCATGGGAACTTCGGTCAGTATTTGTATTGGAATGCAGCTCTAATTTAACAAATAATTTATACTTTCTATCTTTTGATAAGAAAGATTGAGAATTTCTTTTGAAATTCTCCTTACGACAATGATTATTGGCTTATTACTCGTCTGCTAACGTTCTTAACGTTATTTATTGGATGTACAATTATTTTTCTACGAATACGATATAACGTTATCATAAAAAACACTGAATTAGCAAGTAATTTTTGAAAAACCAGTTTAAAATCCTAATTTTTAAAATAAAAGATTTAATTTATAAAGATAAATAAACAAACTCTAGGTAGGAATTCAGTTTCAAATCATCTTACTGGACGGATTTTGAAACAATTTAGAACAACTGTTCTAACACGCTTTTCCACATGACTTAATTTGAAAATCTGTTCATTAGAAGCCTGCAAAATCAATGGTGATTTTTTTTATGGAGAGCCAAGGACTTAGAGCTTGTGAATGCTTTTTGGCATTCCTTGCATTTAAATGGTTTTTCACCTGTATGAACTCTTATATGGTCGTTCAATTCAGCTCTGCCAGCAAACAGCCTGGCACACAAATTACATTTGTATTCTCTGATTTTATAGTGAACTACTTTTAAATGCTTTCTCAAGATAGGTTTGCTATTTAATGACTTGCTACAAAATTCACAATTGTGGGTTTCAGAACGTATGTTGATTGTAATGCAATGCATGTGAAGACCATTTTTGCTTTTGAACATTTTACCGCACGTTGAACACTTAAATTGTTTATTGTTATTGTGCTGATCTTCATGATGTTTTCGATTACTGCTCAACGCAAACGATTGGCTGCAGATTTTGCATCGGTAGGGCTTTTCTCCAGTGTGCTTTCGAACATGAGGTTTGAGAGCAACTGCGGATCCAACAAAAAGTTGACACAAGCTACATTGATGTGGTGTTTTCACTCTGTGTATATTTAGATTGTCTACTAAATGTTGTTTACGAAAGAACTTTTTGTCGCAATGATAACATTTGAACTTTTTGTTCCCACCATGCAGCATCTGATGAATGAATACACATGTAATGCATTTTGACTCACGTGATTTCGAGGCACTTTCCATCCACCATTTTTATGAACATTTGACTTTATGCATCCGTTTAGTTTACTCTTGATATGTGCGGCAATACATTTCCGTATTTTTAAAGAAACAAGTGCGGACGAAACATGTGTGTACGTGACATATGGTATGGACACGTAGTATGCACTGTCCATCGGTCTTTTCATTAGTTAAGGTGCAAGCTGATTCGTGATATTTGTTGGAATGGCAGAGTTAACACTCACGCATAAATACATACTCATTCACAATTTTGTTGCATGGGGAATTATCGTAACCATGTAAATGCAGAGTGTAAATTATGTCCACTATGCAAACGTTTGCTCCATATTACTAGTAGGTGTGCACTATTATTGGTGGTACAAAAATGGGACGTTGTGGAGCAAGATGTCACTCAACTCATACTGTCTCCATCAACCCGTTCCATTATTATACCTCTCGTTAGAACGAGTGGACGTAATCTTAAATTGACAACACATCCTTTCAAATTAATAAACTTCATAGTTTAGCTGTCTGAATAGAATCAGAGATTAATCATATCTCGAGTAATCAGTAAAAATAAGTGATAATTTTAACACAGGGTGTTGAACTATCTATAGCTGATTTGTAATCATTGAGTTTGAGCTGAGCTCCTGCAAATCATAGCATTTGATATTTACAGTAACCGAAATTGAGATGGCTTCCAAAACCTTTCCGTGTTGTTATTGTGAAAAAGTATTTAGTTATAAGCAAAGCTTGGTAGCTCACACTAAACCTCATCTTGGAACTCACCAGTGTTTATTTTGCCATAAATCATTTAGTAGCGAGCACGCTGTTTTTATTCACTACCTACGACATGTAAATGAAAAACCACACTCTTGCAAGTTGTGCAATAAAAGCTTTGCATCAAATAGTGACCTAAAAAAGCACATTCCTATTCACACCCAAGAGAAGCCATTCAAATGCAGACATTGTCACAAGTCCTTCGCTGCTGCAAATAATCTCAAGAATCATCACTTAATACATAGTGGGACTAGAGGATTTCAATGTGAGCACTGTGAGAAAAGGTTCTTTACAAAATCCAACTTGAAAAGCCATCTGAACCAACATCAAACCGAAACAGCTTTCAAGTGCGGTCTGTGTAACTGGTTTCTGGGATCTGCTACTGCTCTTAAATATCACCTTCAAGCACATACCGGAGAGAAGCCATATCGTTGTCAGCTTTGTCCCAGTTCATTTGCACGAAAGAGTAACCTAACTCAACATGAAAACACGCACAGTGACACCAAACCGCATTACTGCGTTACGTGCAATAAAAAGTTTTCAAAGAAATGGCATTTAATTATGCACATGTCAGTTCATACCAAACTGAAAGCCTTCAGATGCGAATTTTGCGAAAAATCATTTTCTCGAAATAATGTCTTAAAAAGGCACATAAGCAGCGTTCATCAAAAAATCAGGGAGCACAAATGTAATTTGTGTGGAAAACAATTTGCTCAAAAGGAAAGTTTAGTAGTTCACATGAGAGTGCATACTGGTGAAAAACCTTACAAATGTATCAAATGCGCAGTGGCTTTTAAAGTTTCTGGTCAACTAAGCCAACATTTAAAAATTCACAAATAATTCCGATTAGTAATGAGCTAGCCGTATCATATTGCTAAAAGTAACTACATGTTTGTAAGAGTGATCAATAGAATTAATAGAAAATTTGAAATGTTATTGTATGTAATTCTAATGGAGTATACTTTTATTTTATACTTAAAACTATTTAAAAATTATTCGGAAAACTAGACAACGAATTGAAAATAGTGGTGCTGATAAGCAGGAAGATAAGCAGAGAAAAGAGTCAAGTTGTCGACCTTAGGGTCATCCTTTATTAACGGCGGTGGTGACAGGAGGGTGAAATCATGTAAATTTTGAGGTGGGTGGAGGAGGTGACCACGAGGTTGAAAGTCAGAAGGAAGAGGAACCTTGTCTGGAAGTCGATCAGGTGAAGGTTATCACTGTTGATAGTTGGACGAGTTGGCGATGAGAATGAGATTGGTGTTGGTGGAGTGAGAGTTGAGGAATAAGGAGGATAGTGGAGGTTAGGAGGATGCATTAAAATTCTGAGCTGCTCAAGAGGGAAATGGAGGAGTGCTGTATTACGGTGCAAACCATGTAGGATATTTTGCATTCATTTTATTTAATTGATTTAGTTGATTATTTTCATTTAATTAATTTAATTTAGTTGTTATCTTTTTAATTAATTATGTTAACTTTGTATTTTTATTAATTTAAGTTGATTTTTATTTATTTAATTAAAACAATCAACTTAAATGTAGGTGAACTCACACTAAAGGTTACGATTATGTTGTGAGCCTGCAGGAAGAGTTTTTTACTAACTGTAGTTTACACAGACATCAAGTAGTGAAACTGAACTTAATAAATATATTAAATTGTGTTTGAAAGGTAACCGCTTCTTATTATAAAAAACTTGCATGTTGTTTTAATTGAAACACTGATATTGCTTATACTAGCACTCAGAATTAGTATTTCAAGAAGTTTTTTATTAGTAACGGATTTTATCTCCTTAATGTTGAAGATCCTCCTGAAATTTATACCGAGTTTGCCCACATATTGTTCTCCCATGAATTTAATTTCAGTCTACCCACCAATTATCAGCATTTTATGTACAACTAATATTGAGAGAAAACGAAGATTAAAGCTAACGACACCACCCAAGCTGGTTGCATTATGGAACATGAGATTACTCAACTCATGAACTATTTAGGTTCTCGAATTGATTATCTTAAGACCTCATTGACAGGACGTGACTACTCGCTTCATACACCTGGGGATTTCGAGAATAATCTAGCTTCCAACGTGGCAACTCACCCGAGAATGGGTAGACAAGTGTTCCTGGCAGCCGGAGCCCTAGGTTCGTATGTGTTACGTCGACATTATGCATGATGACAACTAATAACAAAACAGGTTCACATTTTGGTGGTATAAACTCTACTGAAGTGTTTATTAAGAATCATCGTTATTTTTATAGCGACAGAGAAGGGATAGCTTTGTGAGAGCTATCCCAGAGTTGTATTACAATACGATACATAACATGGACATCTACATTCAATCTAGTCGTAATCATTTTTAACAATTTACAATTTCATATTATCATATTTATGGTATCGCGACATATGCAAGCTATAAAATTTATGATTATTTCCTACTTAATTCTACACTTCTTCCATTTTCGACGCAAATGGAGGAGGCAGGGTGCTGGATGCGTTTTTTATTCGCAAGTTCAACCACATGATGAACCATATTTTTTGACGTCTCAACGTGCAACTGCACCTATGCCAGCTGTTGAAGCTGCCCCATGCAACTCCATGTCATTATCAAAACTGCCAGACCAGACCCAGCATGCAAATGGTATGAAATCCTTCTACCCTAATTTAAAGCGCGCAGCTGAACTCTGATCTTTCTATCTTTTACTTATGCATTTTGTGCTTCGAGTTTTAATAATGTGATTTTATATACGGTTTATGTTTTCTTTTGTCTAAATTAACCCAATTCATATTTCGATGAAGTTTTTATTCCAATGAGTATAATATATCCCAGAGTTTCAATATCATCTTTAATCTACCCCTGCACAAACAGGTGTAGCAAATGTGAGACGACATGTAGAACAGTATACACATGTTTCATATTATCGTTTGCCATGTTTTTTTTCCACCTCGGTGTGGTTGTCGGTGGCACCAACGCCATGTCGACTTCGTTCCCTATTTCCCTTGCCCATTTGCCGACCGTCCCCAAGGCTCCTTCCGTTATTTTTTTATACGTGGTTGTATAAGTGTAAGGATGGAGCCCTCCTTCTTGTTCAGCATTTGCCGCCGTTGTTGAGGTCATCCAGTCCCACTCCATTTGTCTAGTCATATTGGCCATCAGTGCCCTGCCTGGTAGGAAGTGAGCTGTGGGGCATGTGCTTTCTTGTCCTTTGTACCGTCGATCCTGGGTTATCCAGTAGACCCGCTTGGATTTGCATCTGCATTAAGCCAGGACTAAAGTTTGAAAGGGAAGTTTTGAGCATGAAAATCCAAGCATCAAGAGCAAGTGTACACACAAAAAAACTCTATGTATTTCTTATGCCGCACAACTTTATCATCATCGTCACTCATCTTCCCTGCTTTATTACAATTA
>JAQFZG010003134.1:0-14371 GCA_034695465.1 Entomobrya nicoleti | reverse complement strand
TGAGAACTACTGGCCAGCTGTGGTAGAGGCTAATGCACAAAAACTTAGATCAAGTCAGAAAAATCAAGGTCAGCTGCGGGAATTAAAGAATGAAGATAACGTAAATTTTGCGAAGCCAAAACGACGAACCTCACAACGAGTCAAAAGCATAATAGAAGAAGATCAGAGTTTCGCAAGCAACCAGCTAAATAAAGAACAGGAAAAGGCAGAATCTGATAGAGAACTGAAAGTTATCATATTTCATTTACAATCCCCAAATGTTTCCATGGCTATGAAGATTAAGGGTAAAACTGATCTATTACTAAACGAATACGGTGAAAGGTACACCCCAGGTTGTGTTGCATTAACATCAGATCAGAAATTTATTTATGGCACAGAAGCTCTCGCACGTTCCCAGAAAACGGGTGAATGTAGCTGGGCTTGGCACATTGCAGATTTCTTTGAAAATTTGCAAAACCATCGTAAAATTTACTCTCCACAAAGCAAAAAATATGAAATATTTGACAACTTTTTGCTCGCTTATTTAATGAAAAAATTGAAGAAAACTATAGAAGACCGTCAAAATATATTTATTGAGACGGCTGTGGCTGTGGTGCCACTTTGGCTGACAAAATTTCAAAGAAATCAAATAAGGGATGCTGGGGATATTGTAGGGCTTTCTAAAATTCGTTTCATCAGCGAGCCTAGCGCCGCAGCTTTTAGATATTCACTTCTTCCGAAATTCGGAGATGAATATGTAATGGTGCTATGTGAAAGCTTGCAACGTGTTGAAGTTCTTGTGTATGAATATTCTAGCACAGAAAAGACAACTAGGTGTATCGGAATGGCTGGAAGTTATATAGACGATAATCCTGAAAAAATATCTAGAACAAATCCATCAGAATGGAAATTTGTTAAAAACTTTAAGAAAATGTCTTCCAAGCATCCTAGCAATTACGATTTGGTGAAAGATTATTGTAAGAATGCTTTAAAAATGGGTAAACAAAAGGTTGGAATGAAAATTGCACTAAATGAGTTCGTCTTCATTGTTGGAGATAAGAAAAGTTGGGGCACAATTTTAGAAGAACTTTCAAATAAATTTGTAAATAATATTAGTAAACCGGAAGGCTGGGAGGTAATGATAATCGGGGCAGTTGAATTTAGCATGTTAGACGAAAATAAAAGAGGATTTCTCGATGCTCAAAAAGCTGACTCTGGTACAAGCAGTTCCAATAATCCAATTGATGATGATATTTTTGAAATGAGGTCGCTCTTAGAAATGGTGACGAAGACAGCTGAAGAATATAGAATATCCATAGAAGAGCTTAAACAAACGGTTCTCAATAAGATTGAAAATATGCTGGTTCACATTAACACTGGTAACTACCATATTAAGTCATCTTTCGTTAAAGATTTACTAATTTCCAAAATAATGAAAGCTAAAGAAGAAACTTTAAGGGAAAGTGTAACTTATGACGAAGTTCAGCAGCAATTGTCACTTTTAGAAAGTATTTGTGGTAAATATGCACCCAATTAAGTACATTGTATATTTATAGGACAAACTGCCTGATGTGCATAGCTTGGGTAAATAATTAATTCTATTTTAATATATTTTACATTTAATAATTTTACTAGATATTTTATGATTAATATGTGAAATTACATTGATGGAGTTATTGTATTTACTTTAAATATATTTCTTTACATTGGGGAAAAATTTGTAAAAAATTGTTATAAATATTATTACCTATTTATCAAATATGTTACCATCAGATTCTTTTGTTTGTGTATATACATACATACATGGCAAACATAAAATTCTCGAGTCAATATATCTGCTCCAGGCATTTTTTAACAAAACCAATTAAAAATATTGATTATTATAGCAGAAATAGTAGGTTAATGTTACTAACCAATGATTTCAACCACACAGCAATGGGACGAGGTTACATTTTTTTGCAATACCTTCTTTCCAAAGAAGTTTAAGTGACTTATCCAACTCAACATTCGTTCAATACCTACTACAGTTATGCATATAAACAACAATCCAACATGCACATAAAATATGACAACTATATTGTCATTCATATTTATCACTGAGGGTCCGTTATCGTCGGCACTCTCAAACTCGACTAAACCTTTTCTACTTTTTCTCCACAATTCCCAATCTTTCCACTCCTTGGCAATTCCCGATTCATAAATTGCAGATATCCTACGTATAACCTGATTTATAGGCAAATCAATTTCATTTAACGTCCACCCCTTTCTCGTAGGCAATATTTTATCCACACCAACGCTAACTATTCGGTTTACATGCTTGTGTGTGTAATTATGTTTTTGTTGTAATAAAGTCTTCAACAAAATTTCTCCTTGTTTGATTTCTCTTGTCCAGCTCATGAACGCAACATTTTTGCAAGAAGTTAGTTTCCTCACATACCAATTTGTACTGTTGTGGGACAGGTCAACCAAATCACTCTGGGAAATATTTCGTACCAATTGTAAAATTTTGTTATATTTTTCAATTAATTCGTTTTCTCCAGCCGCCGTATCCAGCAATTTTTTCAATACGTTATCTGAGGTCATTCTTTGGCTTACATTTACATCAGTGTCATTTTCATTCCGTGTAAATATTTGAAAAATATTGTCCAATAAGGTATTTGTTTCTGCAAACGATACACCTACTGATTTACAATAGATAGAGAAATTCTGTAAAATCAGGTCCGAATATGTTTGTGGTTTAACAAGAGGAAGTGGCTTGGTTAAGTCCGAGATATTTTGACCCTTATATGCATTGCTCAAAACAACTGCTGATAAAACCAAACAACCCGAAAGAAAATATAAAAAGGTTTGACGATTTTCATTAGCTGCTATTATGTTGCCCTGCTCCAAATATGTGTCAAGAGGCAAGAAAATTTTATCCAGTATACTTCCGGTGCTCATTTTACCAGATAAATTTACACTCATAAATATTGAGGCTATTAGAATGCCTGAAATAAAGTAATCCGAAATAAGGACCCAAATCCATATCCATGTGTCGTATGCTGAAATGTAACCAATTAAAGATAGGGTTCCTTTATTAATACCACCACACGTTAGAAAGTCCAGACCATCATCATTTATAACCATCAGATTACTGTTTTCATGTTCGAAATATACGTGGCCCTTGCTAAAACTGTTGTTAGCATCCATATTGTTAACACACTGAGAAAAGTTTTGGAAAGTTGCATGAAATATCATTAAATCTGAACTCATCCAGGTTTCATAATTACGAAAGCTGTAAAAACGGTCCATGACTTTGAAATGTTCACTCATTTTCTCAATATGCAGAACGTTGAAATCGGTTAAGTCAAAGTTTAAATCTAAGCAATGCCAGAAATTAGGTTCATTGCCAAACACATTCATGTTCCAGAAAAAGTTGTCAATAATTTTTCTATTTTGAGTTAAATTTCTTGTTATATTCAAATGCTGAATAGTATAATTTGTTAACTGGACAGTTTGATTATCGTAATGACTCTGTTCTGTTTTTAGCACAATATACACTGAACTAATTTTGTCGGAGCTTTCAAACGTAATTACAAACTTTAAGAAAGTGTTCGACACGGCGTGGGGTCGTATATGCCCACTATAAGAATCAATAAAATGATTTGCCCATAGAATTGATGCTGACTGTAATTGGTCCTGTTTAAGTTTCTTTTGCACCAGAAGTATTTGATAGACTCCATATTTTTCTAATGTGTGATGCATTAGAACAGAATGCAATGAAGTTGACTCGGTTTGGAAAAGTTCGTACGAACAAACTAATTTATCATTTACTTGGATACGACATGTTGTCTTTGGAAAAAGGAGATTTCCGAAATTATGATCATCGAAGACCAGATAATTTGACATTGGATAGTTGGTCAAAATATAATCCAATCCAATGTACATTTGCACGGCACATGTATACAGTATAGTCTTTGGTGGAAATCCATACCCGCGAGTTTCATAATTTTGTGGTGCAGTTGACATCAGTTCATTATATTCCACAGGAGGATAAGTGAATTTATATGTAGTTAGAACAAGTGGGATTTCAAATGCTAAGAAATTCCTGTACGATTCATTTCCAATTATTGATTGATTTGTTGAATTTTCTGTGATTTGAAAAACGACAAGATGAAGGAGACAATCAGAAAAGATGTTTAGGATTGGATTAATTTCCCAAGAATCTTGCATTTTTATATTATTTTTGAGAATAATAAATGTGTTTTTGATTTTCCACAACAATAAACATTGGTTAAGTAGAATTTTTACTTGGTAAGCTTTGAGGTACTAAATGATACATTTTCTGTTCGAATAACAATATCGACTGTACTTAAGTACTCCATATCCCGGAAACTTTTAAGCTCTTAAATAAATGTCCCGAATTAATATTTGCCTGCATTCAGGAAGTATAAATATTATGCAGTGTTTTGGTACCCGAAGCGGAAATAAAACAGCATCGGAATTAGACATAAATACCTAAATCATATAAGTTTTCATACAGTTTTTTAATGATTGTAACTTAATAATTTATTAATGCTTTAATAAATGAGTGATCCATTCAGGGCTTATCCTCATGCAATGTAATGTCAATATGAAGTACCTGTTAGTAATGACTTTTTTTTTGTGTATTGTGTTCATGTTAACTTTATGGTATGATTGAATGGTGTTATAAAAAATAATAGGAAATCAACAGGAAAAACAACATCATAACTCAACTATTTTCCACAATCAACTTGAATAAAATTTCATACGTTTGAAACCTGAACAGAGTACCCTACATTTTATAGTTATCAAAGTTCAAACTTGGCAAAATCTTAGGTAACGTGTACAAATTCGTTATAAATGTAATATCTGAAATATAAATATAACAGCTTATTATGTCCTAGTTGTACAGCTTTAGTTCACACGACCCAAGCTCCACTTGTGTACTTTTATGTTGTAATAGTATTCGATGCAACTTTTTGTCCTTGAAGCTTTTTGTTGAAATTCAAGATGCGGAGATATTGATGATAATATATAAAATAATACATTTAATGAGACGACAACACTTTAGTCACGTTTAGTTTTATTTATTATTCTAGCTATACAAAATTAAAATATGGGGCCAAGTTATTAAATCTTATGTGCCTAGTAATCCCATACAATATTTATTTGAAACTGATAAATATCTTACCTTAATTACTTGATTCTAAAGCGTGAGCATCATTTATATTAACATCATTTAGAACTACGTAAGCATACAAAGTTTTAAAAATGAATCAATTATTGCCCACAAAAAGTAACTTTTTTATATATCATAACTTAATTTCTAAAGAAAAGTTGATTATATGATATCGGTTAACTGTCTAACTCTTAAATTATTATTAACCATACCATAAGTGTGGCAAATGTATATCATGTCTATGGCCATTCCTCTTTATAGCTTTGTGTAAAACCTCCCTGAATTACAAGATATTCAGGAAAAATCATAACATTATATTTTCAGGAAAAGTATAGGATTTTTTACCATTGTGAAAGTTTTTTTTCTGGAGATTTTTTATAAATAACAAATACAATTATCAAGTATTTTTAATGATTTCGTCTATATTGCCACTCGCCAATACTACCTAAAGATTCCCACCGTAATCCTTTATTGATGTTTAGGGTTTTCATAAATGGAAAAATATTCCATACATTTGATGAACGCATTTCCGGCTTTTTACCACATTCAAAAGAAGACCAAGTTTGTCTCATCTTTCGAATTACATCCAATATTTCTGAATTTTGAACATCAGGATGATAAAGACCCTTTAAAAAATGTTCCCATACGATCTCCCTATCAAAATAGAAATTCAAGTGTTCTAGCGATCGAAACCCAGAAATGAAATTAAAAGAAGGTGGACGAAATCCCAATAATGTCAGCACTTTCAGTTTGGGTATTTGCAAATATTCAGAATCAAAAAATAGCATCAATTTTGAACCTCCAATTAACGACAAGCCGTTTGCAATAACAGTAAAGGTTTCTAAAAAATTTGGCAGTGTTATTTCCAGATGGCTTAGGGTATTTTGGAATTTACAAAGTACTTGAAACATAAACTTACAGTTTATATTTTCGCAGTTTTCTAAATTCAAAAATAGTTTTTCAATCTTTGAGCAATCAAGAAATAGTACGCTTTGTAGTTGCTCGTTCGTTTTTAACTGTAGGTTCAAATATACCAAGTTAGGCAGCAAAAAGTTTGAATTATCAGCAATCTCTAGTTCTGATATGGTTAAGCTTTTAAGATATTCCCCAGAAAACATGTTTATCAGCACGTTCTTGAACGTATCCTCACACAATCCATTTATTAATAAATTTAGGGACTCCACTTTTGGGATACCATTTCTAAAAGTCTCTGACGACACAGTGCTTTGGTTAAATTTATCTAATTGACGTTTAACAGCTTTCATTCTTGTTGGAGCGATTAGTGTTGCTGAAGAATTTCTCTTAAATTTCTCAATCGCCAACTTTTTGAGATTCGGAAGTTGTTGCAAAATTGGGACAAAAATGTGAAGAAATGTGGTGGGGTCAGTTTTTCCATTAAAAGTTACATGAAGAAAGTTAATGTGATGACCCAATACCCCAAGAAAATCCCTAACCAAATCTAGACTACCTGTTCTATTTGTCGTTGGAACCTCCATTTTTACACATTTTCCAATTATTGGATTTCTGGGATGAGCTTTAGCTTCCTTTAGCATAACTAACATTTTAGGTCGTTTCATCATACCAATGTTTTGTAAAGATAACTTGTAAGGAAGATTTGCTTGTCTCCACAGACGCTGGTTCATATTTAGGTTGACCTTCTCACCAGAAATACAATCGCTTGTTATGGTCTTCTCAACAAGTACGTCTACAGCGTAAATCCATTTTTTGCAGACACGTCGGCATGTCAAAATATCTTGGATTGCAAGATTATTGTTGTGAGTAAGCACAAGTGGCAATACCTTTAAAAAATTAATCAACAATACAGTGTTAAAAAAGAAATATATTTAATGTGAAGCATTACATTAAATTAATATGATGATTACCTGTTCAAACAACCATTCCACTCTTTTTGGGTACAGGAGTTTTCCACACAATGGAACAGCTTTAGAAAGGCTTGCCAAGTCTGTTCCAGAATCGACATTGTCAGCAATCATTTCCCATACCTAGAAAAAAATAAAACAGATTGTTTAGCAATTAGTAATATGGATAGTTTGAATTTTTCTCTTGTAAAAATAATACGTATATATTTATGATAAAGTTACCTCAGCCGGAACTTTGGTCACAGGATTTATCCCCAATGAAATCTTGTTCATATTTGAGTTAGGGTTTTCTTCCGTTTGAAATATTTTACGTTCAGCGTAATCGTTTGGAAGAATTACAATTATTCTCGATTTTGAATCCATGGTGGGACAAAAAAAGGATTAAAGTAATTTTTATTTAAACAGATTGTTAAGCAACGCTCGAATGAAATTATGTCATAGAATATTGCTTTATTGACCCTCCGACTTTCACAGTACCAAGAACAGTATAATAGCTTGTTATATTGATGCTATTGTTATATTTCGTTTGAATCGCCTTTATGGCTTCCAAAAAGAAATGACTCAATGCTACATAACACAAACGCTCAAGCATGAGGAAAGCGTTGAAATATGGGGCTGTGTACTTATAAAGTTATCAATAAGTTAGCATCGCAAATTCGGTAAAATTCCAACTTTGTACAAATAAGACGCTGTGTTTAATATTGAATGCAAAGAGTGCATTCGGAGCGAGGCAAGATGTTTTTGAACTGTGAAACAAAGGAAACCTTGAGTTCATACACTAAATATATATATATATATATTTCTTATATTTCTTTTTTTGTAATCTATATAGCCATTTCAAATATAGAGGCAACCATAAAAGACGCATCACGATTTAGCCATGTTAGCAAATAATAAAATACAACAAAGGGTTTTAAATCTGACAAGGTTTTAAAGATGAGCTTTTGTCTGGCACCAACTTTTTTTCTAGTTTGATGGTCATGAAGCGAACCGAGCATAATAAGGTAGCTACTTATTTCCTTTATTACTGCAGGTAAAATAAAATACAAGCTTCACTAAAAGTGTTTACGGGCAAACACACTATTATTACCCATCATCATATGCAATTATTTTTGTCTCAGTTCTTTTTACGGCATTCGTGGGCGTTACCAGTGAAAAATTCACCAGCTTGCATTGTCCCTTTTTCTTGTCTGTCTTTTATGTGTTTAATGTTCCAGCGACGCATTAAAAGAGAAAAAAGGGGAAAACTTGTCCTTGTACGCAGTCATCTATGTTTTAGTCAAGCGTAAAATACATTTTTTCAAATAAAAGGATTGAATGCAGTAGTAGTCATGAAAATCTTACGCAAATTTTAAAGCGAACAAAATAAATGCTTTTTGGTAGTTGAACGACCTACTGTTTTAAAAATGAAGGTCACTTTCAAAGAGCAATTTTCGACATTTCTTTTTAAACAATAACGATGGTATATATCAAAGTGGAATAGAAAAAATATTAATATTTAGAAAATTAATCGGACAAAAAAAACTTGATCTAATTTTGACAACAAGTTTATAAATTTTGTTCTTACGTATTATAGCTTGATATAAACGAGCACTCTAAAATGCAATCGTATGTCTGATTGATTGTTCCTTTAGAATCGAATACTATTCTTTTAATGTTTTCGCTTATTTTTAGACTCAAAACCTAATTTGTGTTAATTCTGAATTTATTTTTGCTGAATATTACACTAACTTTTAATTGCCTTAATTTATCTACAACTTTCTGAAGCTCATTTCCGTTTGCGCTTTTTTACATATATTTTTTAAAAGAACCATATACATAGTTGGTCTTGGATGAGAAAGTGCAAAAAGCAATTTTCAGAAATAAGTGCAGCTTTGTTGTTACTCAAGATAATTAGCACTGGGCTAGAAAAAAAAGAATACAAAAATATATTTGGGATTGTATAAAGTCAACCCAAGCATGAAAGTTTGGTTGTGCTTTGATTTTTGAAAGGAAATTATTAGTTACACTTTAAGATTTACGACTGTTACATGTGCAGTACCAGAAGTACAACCTAAAATATCTCTTTTAACAATAGAATTTTAAAGTATATTCTGGCAAAATAAGACGAAAATACTAATCGGGCTTCCTGAATGCACTGGGCTTCTTGGTTTCTCTTTTTTAAATTATTTGGTCATAAATATATTACGTCTTTGCTTCGTTACACGGCACAATGTATGTTGTACTGTAGACTCGTGCAAAACACATACATGTAAATGACGTTATACATATATAATGCATTCATTATAATCGTTTAAGCTACTCCTGTATCGTTCAACTGTATGTACATTCCCTAAATTCAGAATATATAAAGAATTCAGAATATTTTTTACATACTGGTTAATCCAATGAAAAAATGTTTTTATCGAAATAATGCAATCATTTTGCATTTATTATTTGTAATTTCCGTGTTTCAAATTGTACATTACATCATGAATATGCTAAAGTAATTTGTATCAAAATATAATATATTTCTAACCTCCCAACAGTAACCCTTTAGTAGCTTTATTCATTATATTGTTCATTATGTTAATATTTGATTATACGTGAAATATAGCAGTGCATTTTTTTACACATTCATTGCAATAATTTATGGTTGACGTCCAAAAAGGTAAAATATGGAACAATTCCAGCTGCTCTTATTGCATTGCAGTCGCATGTATTCACCGAAAAGGTATCTTTTATGTTCTATGTCGAGTGTGAAGTTAAATCATAAATTCGCTTAATGTATTCTTGGCAAAGGTTGAGTTTGAGTACGTAAACCGATGGTTCTTTAAAAAAACACTGTACTCTGCCTGCAATTTTCACATTTTTTAAGCTTACCCTGTTTTGTACATCATCCATTTGTTGGCACATAGGTACCAATTTGTGGAGTATAATAAAAGGAACTACCAGAAAACTTCAACAGTTGTTTGTCCGTTTCGTGCTGGTCCACCTTCACTCAAAAATATTGTGTTTCAGTTCAGAATTTTGAGGCAAGTGAAGCCGCAGTATTCCACTGAGTCCTTAGAGTGCTGTAGCAAATGGATGATCCTCTCATCACCGGTTTTTCTTGGAGCAGCGAATTATGGATATTCTAGTCAGCAGAAGCAAGACATATTTTGGTCCTATTGCCCCAAATGGCACTTGAAGAATTCACGGATATTTTTTTAATTATTCCGTGGTTCTCAAGTGCTGTAAGGGGCGGTTGACCTGTCATCAGTCTATCCAGCCGTACTTGACTCAGCTTTCTTCAAAATCTCTGGATCTCCAAAAAATTGTATTTAAAAACTGTTGCGTGACTCAGTATTCAATGCATCTGGTCTGTCAAGGTTTTTAATTGCTGCGAATACTCAGTTAAGTTTAGGTAATTATTTTACGTTAATGGCATTTCTAGTTTATTTGAGGATATTAAGCATCAGACAAAAATTATAGTTTTTGTAGGTTGAATATAAAATCGAAAAGCTAATCGAAGTAAAGCTGATTGCACGCAGGATATATCTATAAACAAGATTATTAGAGTCTGTCTGTTTATGTAGTGTCAATTGTGGATGCACTCATTAGCTGATGTTTTAACCCATTTTTACAATTTTATCTTTTTCTCCAAATTTCTAAAATATCTTATTTATAGAAGATTCGTTTTCCTTATCAACATTCAGTTTCTAGACGCTTTAGGGAACCTGGTTAAAAATATAGAAATACTCCGATTACTTACATAGCAAATGCATAGAATAAGCAAATGAAGCTTGTATCTTTCGTTTATTTTTTTGACTTCTAAGGGGATAGTTTTACCTGTTCTCAAATTTAATGAACTACCAAAATTTTAACAAATGGCGTCAAAGATCATTTTTACTTGAAGTGCAACGATAAGATTCACATGTAAGAACAGTATAAAAAATAACTAGTAGAACTGAGTTACTATATGAAAAGTCGATGTATATGAAAATGAATTAGAACAAAGAAGGTAAATTGTCTAAAAATCTCAAGACACGGTTGCCAAGTTATGCGCTTGTCTCGACGCAAAAAATAATGACTGCGCTTTTGAGTTTGCTCAGATTTTATGTGCAACGAGAGTAATTATTAAGTCGTAAAACACCCCCTCAGATTTTGGGCTCCGGTTGCAAACCATTTTCTCTTAGCAAAAAAATACACTTTCATGCTTTCAACCCTTTTGAATGTTACTTTCCTCAGATAAATTTTGATGTTGGTTGTGGTATGTAACATGGCTATTAAACAAAGAGAAGTACATGCGTGTTATTTTTCCAAAATCATTCAAACAAATATGTATATGTAAGAGCAACATGAGCATTCACAACAAACACATTCTATGTCAAAATAAAAACAACCAGTGCAAAACCGTGCAGACAAGGAATCTAAATATGTTGCTATCCACTTTAACGATTACATCAACCAACTACCAATCTACTTATATTTTTTAAGGAGCTACCAGTTTGAATGATATCCTCACAAAAAATCCCTTTTAGTACATTCACCTTGCTGTGTGATAATTATTGCAAAAAATGGACAATATGATAGAAAAAATATGACGATTTTAAAAACTGAAAGGTTATAATTTTCTGAACAACGAAGATAAGATTTATTGTCTATTTACCTTTTTATGTTTCATGCTTCACAGATATGTCATAAACTAGCATATTTTAATAACGTATATTCCTAAAATTACATCTTAAGAAAATTGTAACATTAGAAATTGTAGTTTAAACCCAACGTCATACATTATAGCACTCCTTAACAATACATAGATGCATTACAAATTACAAAAAAAAATGTTTTCATATAGCTACAAACGCTAAAGCAGGATTTAACATTTCAATAATGGTAAGCTTGTTATCAAATTAATATCAGGAGAACTTGTTTTATGCAACACAATTTTATATGATGCATCATATATTCGAATACCATCAATTTTGAATATTAAGTTAAGTTAGTTTAAATTTTAAGTAATTTGCAAACACTAAAAATTAATTCATTTTTTTAGGTAAAACCTAAAGCTACCGGCTTTATTTTTCATGACAAAGCTTTATAATTAACTTAAAACGCAATGCTACTCCACAGTTAGTTTTAATAAATAAATTGGAAACAGCTTCATCATTTTCTTATAACTCTATACTAATCAAATCACATTACATAATCAACGTACCACCATTCATCAAACCAAAGTAATTATACCATTAAAGTTAAAAGTAGTCCTTCTTTCTCATATTACGTAGGGAACTATTTCTAAATATATGCACATTTAAACATCGATAAATTCAATTATGGTTGTTGTATGGACTTCACGTTGATACCATTAAAGAGCCTAAGGTCCAACTTTATTACTTTTTCAAATATTTGGCTCAAGTTGTGATAAAATATAAATGAATTTATTTTTTAAAGAAATGAAATCGATTGGGCATGCACAAAACTGAAAATCAATGAAAAATTACACTTTCGATTTTTACAGGGTGTATGTTTTTGTCAAACTTTTTCTGATGCAGCAATAAGCTTTTAAAATCATAGAATTTTGATAAAACTTGAAATCAATTCTAATAATTCAAGCATTGCAAGCACTCAAAAAATATTCAGATAAATCTGATTAATTCGATTTTGATCAATCTTAATTTTACATTTAACCATAATATTCCTCGTTTAATTTCGACAGTAATGTTACCTATCGACATTTTTTGTGTACTTATCATATGTAATGCCTCGAATAAAAATGAGTGGAACCTTGCAACAAAAACTCATTAAAAATATTAAACGCTCAAACCTAAAAGCTAATTATTAGTTTAAATCGTTGTAGTATACAAGTTATAGCTTTTTGGTGCCGTTCCTATATAAACATGTCAGTTGTCAAAGTATAGTCGTAATTAGATGTAGAAAAAATTGTCATCTTGAATTTTATATAAAACCAACATTTGGATTTGGGAACATACTTGAGCATATAAATAGCCTACATGACTGTGTTATGGGTAGCATTGCACATTAAGTAATTTCATGATGTATTGTCGAACTATTAAATGCGCATCAAGTTTCTGCTTAAAAGAGTATTAAACAAGTCATGTCAAATCATGAAAAAAACACGAAGATGAAAAAAAACATGTCATTTCAAAATTGTTGTAATCAGATGTGGCATGGCATGACTTCACAAAAATTTACCTAAATATTTTGACCTCTATCTAAATATGCAATAACAAAAAACCAACTTGTTAAATTCTTTGACCTCCAGCCCAAGGTGATTCGACTCTGACCTGTGGTCCTTTAACAAACGTTGATATGTAAATGATAATTGGCCGTTACTGCTGTACCATTCAACTGGTTTGGCTGAAAATCACTGACTATAAGACCTTTGACCTAATGCGCTTGTGTCCCAACTTTGAAGAAAATCGATTAAAGGATATCAAAGTTTGACCGCGGACGGAACGACAGACAGACAGACAAACATACCAATCGTATAACTACGATGAATGAATTCATCTTCGTGATATTGTATAATCAGGGTATCAACTAAAATAAAGTAATTTTCACTAAGGCATCTAAAACTATCATATATTAATTGTTTTCAATAAAAAGCCAACAAAATTGACAGGTCGACAAATATAAACGACCAAAATAGAGTAAATTAATTTTTAGCAGCTTTTAATTTCTGGGCAACTCCTAAATAGTTCATATTAATAATGCTAGATCAATAATACCTATATCTATTCAACCTAATTCTCTAATATTTTCCCGAAACCAAACGTTTTTTCCATAGAAAATGAATAGGTATATTTTATGTATAATTAAACACGACTATAATTTGCCTACTTGCATTTTTGGATTGGTTTACCATACTTTGTTAGATATTTATAATTAAACACCTCCTCAAGCACCACTAGCGAAACGTAGCGCAGGCATTCGCTTTATTATTTTTTATTTTCGCCTCGAGTGTATGCTTAAAAACCTGGAAATGAATTAATTTAGCTTATAAATAATATAATTTTTCCTGTTTTTGTCTACTATGTATTACTAAAGATGAAAGTATATCAGAGGATCAAAATTCATTAAAAAATGCCCATCAATATTCTAATGCTTGCAGAAAAAGTGAATGCAAGGATGCCTTAAGGGGTGGAAGTTCCCTTAATTTTTCTTCGTAATGCTGCCTTAAATTCATTTCATTTCCCAAAATCATCCAGTTGGCTTCACTAGGCCA
Organism: Entomobrya nicoleti; assembly: GCA_034695465.1. Lineage (NCBI taxonomy): Eukaryota > Metazoa > Arthropoda > Collembola > Entomobryomorpha > Entomobryidae > Entomobrya > Entomobrya nicoleti. The sequence continues at coordinate 120 of JAQFZG010003134.1, read as the reverse complement.
ATAACATTTCCCAAGCCCAATATGCTTTAAATTTGGCATATATTGCTCCAATTCCAACAGCAAATTAATAAATACCTGAGGATGCGTTTCCCTTTTGCAATTAGCGTCAATAAAGTAAAT
>JAQFZG010003133.1:0-14372 GCA_034695465.1 Entomobrya nicoleti | reverse complement strand
GTCCGTTCTCTATAGGAAGTGTACACATGTGTGCACAGGGTCAGAGCGCAATAACTCAATAACTTGGATTAGTCGCCCCGGTATACCGAGCCCTTACATACAATACAATACAAAAACAAAAGATGAAGTAACGTTAACTTGAATAAAATAAACGCACGATTATCTATTAAAGCTTTTAATGGCCATTACTTAGGAGCGTGTTAAATAAAGTAGCAAGTATTCAAAGAATATAATATGCATTAAAATAGTAATACACAGTATGTTCTATACTGGGTTTTAAGCATTTAGAATGAAAGACCGCACGTCGTTGCTTCTTAAAATTTCTGTAAACTTATAGCTTATTTAAGTTAAAAAGGTGATATCTTGTCGCAAAAGTACGCCCGTAAGTAAAAAGTTATTGCTCCGCTTTACCATATGCACACCTGGAGGAATTTTACTTAAAGAAATCAACTGAATGATAGAGATAAGCTTGATTTTTTATGATCAATGATGTTACAAATATTTATTTATTTATACACTTTTTTAGTATCAGTTTAAATTTATGATAATTTGGTTGAATGACCACGAATCTTCAATTATTTGAAGACATCTTTATTTTGGTAATCGTTTGAGATTAAAAATTAAACAGGATAATAAAATTAAACGTTCTAAAATAAAGTAAAATGAGTTTAAATAAATTTAAGATAATACATATATTCATTATGTAGTTGACATAGCATATTTAAAGTTTGTCTATTCAATGTCTTTTGCTCATGCAATACGATTTGCCATATAATTCTATTTCATATAATAGTTGGCTAAATTAGCAAAGCGTTCCGACCACTTAATAAGTTTTTTATTGAAAGTTCGAACATTTAAATTCAAGACAATATTTTTTGTGAGCCAAATTACAATTGTGGCTCATTAATCAATTATTACCTGTAATAGCATGCTAATATAGGTAAGCTTTCAAAAAACAAAATTCACAAAGTAAATCATAACAGAACATATATTTAAAATGTTACTGCAATCGATTGTGAACTACCATGTGCTGCTTTATATGACTACTCGTTCCAAATTTCTTCTGACAGACTGGACAGCTGAACCGCTTGATTCCAGTATGCGTATTTTCATGTCTCCGTAAATCATTAGCTTTTGCAAATGATTTGTTGCAAGTTTCACAGCTATGTGGCTTCTCTCCAGTATGTCTAAGAGTGTGATCCTTAAGAGCAGTAGCCGATCCCAGGAATTTGTGGCATAAACTGCATTGAAAGAGTATTTCGATTTTATGCGTTTTTAAATGGTTTCTTAAATGATCCTTTCGGGAGAATGTTTTTTCGCAGTGAGTAAATTTAAATCTTTCAGCCTTAGTATGCAGCAACTCATGTGTTTTAAGATGCCCATTTTGAGAAAAAGTTGGTTTGCAAATTTTGCAGGGAAAAAGGTTTTTCGCCACTATGAAATCTAATGTGGTTTGAAGGAGAGACTTTGTGAAAATGATTTGCCGCACAAATTGCAAAAGTGTGGTTTCTCATTGATGTGTGCGCGAATATGGATGTAAAGATTGCAGATTTGCTGAAAGACTTTGTTACAAAACACAATTTGGAAACTATCACTTTGAACATGATTCTTACTCTTAGCATGTGCTTGTAGGCTGTTCTTGGAACTAAACACTTGGTGGCAAATCTCACATTTTAGAGATGCTGTTGTATGGTACATATTCAAATGATTCTTGAACTGGTATTTGATTGAGAATGATTTTTCACAGTGACTGCACTTAAATTCCTTTACTACATGCATGCACTGATGTAAACGAAGATTCCCTTTTTGAGTGAACGATTTGTTGTATAAGTCACAACTATATGCCTTCTCGTTGATATGGGTTAGATAGTGCTTAGAAAGACGGGACTCGGCATCAAACGTTTTGTTCCAAAATAAACACTGCTGTTTTTGGATTTTGAAGCGAGTTTCCGAGCGTTTTTGTGATGATTTGCCGAAACTGAGGACTTTACTACTAGTGCCACGCTTATAATTCTCAGAGGCCATTTTGATTGAATAAACATGGCCCAAATTTATAGTCTTAAGGATAATTTTTCTGGTGTCAATGTTTTCGAGTTTTGCTAAGTATTTGAGAATGTTTCGTACCAAATAAGAAAAAAAGTATGCAGTTTTTCTACAAACTGTTATCCAAAATTATGCACCCAAAATAAAAATATATCAAACTTAGCTTTTATTGAATGTCACTTCTAATATTATTGCTCAAGATAGAACATTCGAATATTGGATAAACCAATTTATTTCAGCTTAAATAAATGCGACAAAACTTTAACTGTCTTCCGTTTGGGAATAGAGACTATAAAACTATGTCAAAGGAAAGGTAAAGTAAAAAACTTGAAGTCAATACACGTCAAGAATCTTGAAAGTATAGAATGCATTTCACTTGAATTTTATTGTAGGAATGATCATTTGCTCGTAGATACTTGCAAAGATACTTGAGCTGGTGCATAGTTTGGTGAAAATTGCTAACGTTTGAATTGATTTTCTATGCAGTTTTAAGCTAAAGTTTACAATACAGGCAAGTTCGATACATAATTGGTTGGGTAGTGTATGCAGTGGGTGCATAATCAAAGTACCTAATATAAGCAGAGTACTGACTACTGTAAAGAAAAGAATCAAAATGCACACTCTGTTTAAGGTAGTGTGAATAAATATGTTAAAAGGATAATGACTATGTACCGTCAACAAAGCTATAATGCACAACAGCAGAGTGCATGTCTTACACGGTACATGAAAAATCACCTTTCATTCGAAAAACCATCATCCTACCTGGGTATAAACATGGAGGCACTCACGTAGGCATTATTGTCTTCACAATAAAAAATAATAAGTCTGGAAAGAAACCAAATTTGTTTTGGTTCCCTTGTAGTACACAACTGGCATAAGCTAAGTGGTTCCTCAAGAGTTTCGAGAAAAGCATAACAAAACTTAAAGATCCCAAAGTTATTTCCAGCAGTTAACATTTGTACTTGTAAACTTTTGGTAGTGTATTTCATTAACCATTAAAGGGCGAATCGATAAAACAGATTGCTAAATTATCTATTCAGAAATCCGGGTGTAGAAAAAACTTGGAAGAATTGCCATTAAAAGTTTGATCCACCAAAAGTCTGCTAACCGATAAATTTTACAAGCTTTTATCACAAATCTAAATACAATGACACCTTCGAACTTTAAATGCGAAACTTGTGACAAAGTGTACCGTTCAAGAAAATACTTACTGGAACATTTGCGTGTCCATAGTGATTTGCACGAGTGCATATTCTGCCTTAAAAGATTTGGTAGCACAGACAAACTATTTATTCATTTTATTGGCCACATTAATGAGAAACCAGAATTTTGTGACCTGTGTGACAAGTCCTTTACACAAATCGGACATTTGAAGACCCACATTAGATCACACACAGGCGAAAAACCTTTTTTATGCGTTGTTTGCAAAACGAGATTCTCTCACAAATGTACTCTTGACAGGCATCGATTGCAGCACGATAACATTAATAAATTCAAATGTAGCCAGTGCCAGAAAGAATTTGCCCAAAAAAGATACTTAAAGCTTCACTTAATCACTCATAAAACAGTTAAACCGTTCGCATGTAATTTATGCGATCATTCTCTGGGATCATTTTCAAGACTCAAAAACCACATTCAAGAACATACCGGAGAAAAGCCGCATCGTTGTGATATTTGTGGAAAGACATATGCCCTCAAGAACACTTTACGTTTGCACAAAGTTCGACATAAGGGTATCAAGTTGCATAGCTGTACAACATGTCCCAGGAAATTTATAACAAAAAGAGAGCTAACCGACCACATGATAATTCACAGTGGGACAAAACCTTACACGTGTGAAACATGTAATAAATCATATGCTCGACAATCAACCTTGCGATTGCATGAAAAGGCGGTTCATCTACAAATGAAGGACCACAAATGTAATTTATGTGACAAGCAATTTTTTTCCAGTGGCAGTTTAGTAAATCATATCAGATATCATACTGGTGAAAGGCCTTTCAAGTGCTGCAAATGTTTCACAGGATTTTCCACTTCAAGTGATTTAAGTAGACATATGGCGACGTGTAAAAAATAAGCAAAGAAGTGTTCTTGCAATTTAGAGATTTCTTTTTGGAAATAGAGATTTTATAAATGTAAACAATTTAAGCTAAAAACGAATGGTGTAAGTGTTCTCCCAAAATGATGATAGTATTTAATCAGTAAGATATTTTTAAAAAAATTAACTAATAATTAAATTTTACACTATTGAAGTCCAGAAAATTTAAATTCATTAATAAAATTATTTGATTGTCAATTTTATCATTACAAATCTGTTAATAATTTGGTTCAGTTCGTGTTTTGGCTTGAAAACTAAAATCTAACAAAAGTGAGGAACTTGGAATTAGTTGTTTTGCGCGAAACCGATGGCTTATGTTTGCTATTTGGTTTAGGCTTTATGTATATGTTTTAGTGAGCGAAAAATGAATTTATGTATTTCTAAACATTTTTACTATTGCAACGCATGTAATTGTCTTGATAATGTTGAAATTTCTTAATAAATCCACTTTACTTGTGAATTGTTTCAGTTCCATCCATCTATTATATAAAATTAAATATTTCAGCCTTATGAGGCATACTCGTGCATACCATATCATTGCGCAAAATTATTAATGCCTGTGATCGAAATGATTAAGTGTTAACTTTAAAGTCCTGCGGTTGGAATATTTGATATTTTTGCTTGAGAACTTGAATTAAATTAGTCAATCACAGGACCTGTACGCAGTCACATTACTAGCCTAAGTTTTGCTAGTCATCCAGACTGCCTAAAAGAAAAATAAGGTACTTTAAGCAGGTATTATGCAAACTATTATGAGCTTGAACTTTTATTTGGTAATTTGTTGTTTCTCAATATATAGGGGAAAATATTATAAATAACAATACAAAGAATAAGGGCTTCAGTTTGAGCCTCAATAAAAACTCTTTAGTATAACTCTTTTTTCTTTTGTTTCGTTCGTGTTGATTACAATTGGTCTATATAAATGAAATGTTAAATTTGCTTGCGAACTTGTAATGCTTTTAGATTCAAACTGTTGACCTTTTTCATTAAAGGATATCTTGAGGTACAATGGTAAATTAATGCAAATTAACCTCAAAGCTGAATATACATCTATGAAAATAAGAAATGTTCCATCAAAACAGGTAAAGATACTAAGAGCGATTAAAATATAAACATCGTGGTCATTTATTTAAAAAAATAAGTATTAATTCTTTATATGTAGCCTCAAATAATAAAAATATATAAATGCTTAAACAGGTGAAAATAAGTTTTGTTGCAGAATACAAAGTAAACAAATTAGTGCTTTGTGCCACAAACTACGTTTAACTGTTGAAATATTTACAAATTTTGTTTCTGGTTTACCGAATGGTGAGTTACATGTATATTGGGTAGTAAAAAACGTGACTTGTCCAAAAAGTTTTGTTGCTACGGATAAACATCATGTTGAAATTAGTTTTAAAAGTAACTTTGCACGCAAAATGGCATGTTTTTGTCGCTGAAGTATTGTTTTTGCTCAAAAGCTGTTCAATTTTATACTTTATATCAATATTTTACCCCAATAGTAAAAAAAATAACAAAGGTGTCAAATATAACAGCTGGCCTCATTCTTTGAAAGATAGGCATCGAGTGGAAAAGTTTATCTGCTACATGCATATTAGTTTATTTCATTAAACATGAATGACTGGTTAAGTTACTTGGACTTGCAAAAGACTTTAAACATTTGTGACATTTGAAAGGTTTTTCACCAGTATGAACTCTCATATGCCTTGTTAAGTTACCGCTAGATGAAAATTGCTTGCCGCACAAATTACACTTGTGATTCCTGACTCCATGGTGTACAGATTTAATATGCAAGGGCACACTGCGTTGATAAGAAAATGACTTTTCACATATTTCACAACTATAAGGTTTTAAATCACTGTGAACTGCCATGTGCTGCTTTAAGTTTCTATTTTCTCCAAAAAATTTGTCGCAAATTTGGCAGGTATACCGCTTAATTTCACTGTGCATATTTTCATGTCTTATAAGATTACCTTTCACTGCAAATGACTTGCTACAAATGCCACAACGATGGGGTTTTTCTCCAGTATGTCGTTGAATGTGTAGTTTTAGAGCTGTTGCTGACCCAAGAAAACGGTTACACAAGTTGCACTTGAATGGCGTTTCCGTTTGATGTGTGGTCATGTGGTTTTTTAAGGTATGGCTATGTGCGAAGGCTTTTCCACAGTGAGTACAATTATACTCTTTGATTTTACTATGCACTAGTTGATGTTTCTTGAGATTACCACTTTGAGTGAACGATTTTTGACAAATGTTGCAAGTATAGGGCTTTACGCCAGTGTGCACGTTGATATGATTTTCCCATGCATATCTGCGTGCAAACGATTTATCGCATAAATCACATTCATGCGGCTTCTCTTTCGTATGTGAACGATAGTGTATACAGAGATAACCACCATTGCTAAATGTTCTGCTGCAAAAGAGGCACGGGTAAATCCCAAGGTGAATTTTTTGATGTACTCGTAAGTTTTTCATCAAACTATAACCTTTCCCACACCTATCACACTTAATTTTTTGGGGAAGCATCGTTGTTGCAACTTAAAACAGAAAATAGAATGTAGTTAAAGTTTAGTATTTACCCGTAACTCGGATAACATTTATTGTTAGTACAAAGAGTTCTTGGAAGGTCTTACGATTAGTAATTACAATTATTAGTGATAACTGTGGCTTATGTACAGAGGGTATTCGGTACTAGAGTACCCATCGAATTTTAATTCCCACATCCATATTTTTTATTTTAGAGATTTTGGCAAATATAGACATTGTTGTTAGTTGTTTTTCCTTTAAGTTGTGCTATTCTGTGTGAATTTTGGTGAAGCCGTTTTGCCATAATTGAAACCGGAAGTTAGAAGTCCCTAAACGTCTTTTCCATCGATAAAATGGCCTTAAAAATTTCCATTTTTATTTCAAGGGTCAAACTTTTAATGTTATTATGAATGCCAGGTAGTATATGATTACATATATTAAAATGGGGACGCAATAATAGAGTCGACTTCTTCTTAGTATACCTCCATCTTAGTTGATTATATGGAGACGAAATTTGTTAGTCGAACTTTTTTTTGTTGTCGAATTGTACTTAATCGACTGCTACATTGTTGACTTTTTTTAGCCGACCTTTAGCAGTCGAACATGTATACTGTCGAACTTTTTTAGTCGACCAGAAACAAATATACTTAGTACGGATGGGAGTGTTGGATTGTGTTTATTAAGGTTAGGTTCGGTTTAGTACTGATGGTAGTGTTGGATTGTAATTAGTTAGGTTCGTTTAGGTTCGGTTTAGTACTGATGGGAGTGTTGGGTTGTGTTTAGTTAGGTTTGGTTAGGTTCGGTTTAGTACTGATGTGATTATTGGGTTGCATTTAGTAAAGGTAGGTTCATTTAGGCTTTATACTGCCGAAAAATAAAATTCGACTATTTCCGACTAAATTCGATTAGTAAAAGTCTACAAAATGAATGTCGACTAAATTGATTTCTTCTAAAAAATTTCGACTAAACCGATTTCGTTACTAAAAATTCGACAATAATTTTAAGGTCGACTAACAAATTTCTACAAATAAAATTCTTCTAATATGGTTATACACTAAGATCTATTCGACTCTATTATACCGACCCATTAAAATGAGCTGGTCATCTTAAAAAATGTGGTTGATATTGCGTTTCAAAACTTGGATGATCAAACCAAGCTCATCGACACTTCCTACAAAAAACGCTTTATTTCGCTTAAAATGTAATAATTCAGCAAAACTTTGAGCATCAACAGGATGCTAAGAAGCTAGGCAGCGATATTTAAAAAACGATTTTAAACTATTGTATAAAAGCAAAAGGACCTCACACATATTGTCAAAAACATACAACTTTTTTTAAACCAACCGGAAGTTGATCACTGCATACCCATTAACAGTAACGTGAAATCAATATGTCTTCATCACAGTAATAAGAGGCACATATGAGTAGTCTTTGACATAAGACAAAATAAATTATACGATTTGATTTTTTTTGTTATCGTCGATAGTCAAAAATTTGTAGTTTATTTTTTTGACCATTTTGGAAACTGCTTTTTTGATGTACGCATTTAGATTATCCATGAAACCGTTCTAAAAGCTAAGACATAGAAACAAAAATATATGGAGTTGTAGGGTAGGATGTGGGCTTTAATGTAAACATTAATAGAGTACTCTGAAGTAAAAACTGTTGACGCTAGAAGCCTTGTAAGATGGGTACTTTAGTACCGAATATCCTCTGTAATGCTGCTAAAATATATTTCCAGTTGAGACTTTTTCTTTGTAATATTTGGCTTGATTTTCTGTGCAAGTTTTTAGAAGATATCTCGGTAACAATTTAACAGTTTTCAGATCCACGTATATTTATGTGTAAATTTAAGCAGTCTGCTTAGATGCAACACTCGTTGTTTATATAATTCAGCTTGCACTGAAATGGTCAATTTTACACTTGAAACTTATAGTCTACCATTAAAAAAGTTTTCTGAGAGAATAGTTGATCAGTTCTCGTGCTCAGTGAAAGCGCACGTTTGCCTGAAAATAAAGTACTTCGAAGTATATTATCGTTCCGGATGGGCATTTGACTGTACACATAACCCTTTTCCTTCTTGATGTTATTCATGCAATGAAAATTTTTTTGTGGATATACAATTTTATATGCATTGTTTTTAGTATGTATAAATACAGACTGGTATATGTACTTTCAACCTGCAAAATATTTAGTATACATGCTTAAAGTACCCAATGAGGCTGAACTAGTGCACACGCACGTAGTCCATTCATGTGTAAAATAAATCCTGGATACGTTTGTCAAGGTATTGTTACATTCAAAAAGGTTTTACATCATCAGAGCAAATATAAAATGAGCTCAGTCTATCTATTTGTGCAAAAGCAATGAAATAGTACTATTTAAAGTTATATGTTTGTGTAGGGTAAAGAGGCTAAAAACTCTTGTTAGGATGACAAAAATCGAACTTTATGCGACTAAATCAGTATTGAATATAAATGGCGGCCTTTAAAATAATCGTTAAATAAGTTTTCATGAATGCAACTGAAATGTGGGTTACATTTGGGGCACTTTAAAAAATCATGCGACATTTGCCAACAAGAAGTACGTGACCAACTGCATATTTACAATTCCTGGTGCATTTATTACAGACGTTTTCTATTTTTTGAGTGCGATCACTTATAAACACTGCTCTATATTTGTTTATTTTTATGGTTTCATTTGCGAGAATTTCTGTCATTAACATGCACAAAATAGTACTATTTATTTTATTTATTACTACTTAGTAGTTTCTAGAGCACTACTGAACAATTAAATGACTAAGCCTCCATATTGATAAGTAGCTTAAATAAACCTAATTCAAAAAAAACTGACAGAGCTGTGCTAAATTCTTTGAATAAAAAACCACATCTAATTATAATTAAAATGCTGTCCACGTAAATGTGCAACTATTATTTCAGTAAACGCTTTTGAGCATACTGAGCATATTTGTGAATTTATATATATTTCTTTGACTTGCTATGTACGACGGTGTATGGATATGAATACAACAGCTAAACTATTAATGTAACTCCGTCTGCTGGCGAAGACTAATGCATACGAAAAAGGGCACTACGTATGAATGTATTGAATCAAGAACTTGCAAAGCACCAAAATACGTATACATACGTATAAGACGCCCTGTGTACAAGTAAAGACATTTGTGGAGTCAGCCACCATTTATTTTGTATCTATTTTGTATCTACATACTAGTAAGTAGTAAGTAAGTATGCACTTTGTTTTTTCATCACGTAGCCTAACAATGATTTCTTAGAAAGGCATTGCAGAAACGCAAGTTCAGACACCAAGTCCGTTAAAGCTGTTAAAAGTATAGATTGCATTGGTTTTAAATTCTCGGCATATTGCTATTGTGGCTTGATAAAAAGCAATGCATAACTATTCTAGCTCTTCAGAACTTCAGACCCAAATTGGTATGCACGCTGGTTTCTTATCATTCAGTACTAAATTTCACATATTGGTCACGAGATCAGAGTTATTCTTTAAATATCTGACAAACAACTAGAGTTAAAATTGCCATACTAAATGGATTAAAAATCTAGCTGAATGTATTTTTACTTGCCTTTAAACTTTAAACCCAGATCTTTATTTGATTTCTCTAATAATCGTTAATACAATTAATCAAAGTGAAACATTTATTAGCAAACTATTACACACTATGGCAAGTTTTTACTCTAAGTTATGATTTTACCATTATTACAACATTGCCGTAGAATCGTTGGTTGAAACCAGCAATCCTAAATATCATGATTTGTAGTTTAGTAATACAAAACTTATACACAAATCTGGCGCCAAATAAAATTTGTTTCCACATTTCAAACACCCAGCAAGTTATTGCGAGTGACAAACCTCCACCCAAAAGCCAAAACACAACAACAATGTTTCCTGCCATATTGGGTGTGGGAGGGATAGCATGTTCACCTCCCAGAATGATGCCAGTTCTATTAATGAAGTTAGGCCACCACTCATATAAACCATTCGTAGCCATCCATGAAAATTGTTTAAGAATTGAAGATGGGACATATGAGTGTGTATATTGAAACTCAAATGTAGGATTAGTGTACGCCTCAGTGCCAACATCGGAATGTTTTCCAGACCTTTTGAGTGATCTGTGCAAAGGTTGGGCTAAGTAGTCTGGAAGCACCCAGGCAGTTTTGCTGCAATTGTTTAAACTGCTGTTTATCAAAAACTCTTGTTTATCGAGTAAACGGTCCTGCAAAGCCCTTCCATGTGCAAGTCTGTTAGCATTATTTTCATTTAATATACCGGCTTTCACTAAATTATCGAACATTTCTAATGGTTCTATAATGACTTGCAGTTCCCTAGGATGAAACCGGGTGTAATTAAAAAGTTTCTTTAGCTCGGGTACCAATGTTTTTCTGTAGCCATCAAAGTCAGACATACCATCGACACGAAAGCTGCTATTTTTGCACATCCAAAAATCAAAAATATCTGGTTTAAAAGAAGACATACATTCATCTCTGTCCAGCCAGAAATCATAAAAAACAAGTTTAAATCGGTTGTAAAGATTAAAATTGTCCTCAAGAAGTTCGTCGAGATTATGAAATGAAAGCTGTTTCCTTGGTAACACAATGTTATAGACGTTCTCACTTTTAAAAGAATTACTGAGTACCATAGCTGAGAAAAGTGTTGTACTCATTATGAATCTCATTTTCATGTCTTTGTCAATATTCGGCGGGAAAGGGTTGCCTTGCTCCATCAAAACTCTACACATGCTCAAAGTGCCCATATGTATTTTATGGAATGTGAAACCTTTTTTGTGCAGCGATGCAATAAGAAGAGATAGCAGAGTTGTGAAGGGCGTTATAACAACCCAAACCTGCCACTCAAAAACAGATATAAATTGGTCAAATGCCAACGGTTCGATTCCCCGTGAGCCACAGCTGACAAAGTGAGTCCTTTCAAATGCGTGGGGTAATTCCACTGTGTTATCGAAATACGGATATCCATCAGAAGTTGAAGCAGACCTTTTGAGATATTGTGTAAAATATTTAAAATCTGGATCCTGATATTGCACGGTTGAATGGCTGGTTATATTTCCCATGAAACTCAGAAATATAGAAGCATAGGCAAACCCTAGCATTTGCAATTTGTCCGAAAACTTGAATTTAAGCGTTTGCAAACTTTTCAGTGGAAATTCGATCAATTCAGATCCCTCGCTGAGGTAATCCGAAAAGCTGCTGTGCAACGAACGAGTTTCATAAGTAACCCTTGTATTTACCGGATAAGCCACTAATTTTTGAGCGTCTTCTACAATATTTATGTAGTAGTATGAAAGTTGGTCCAGCTTTAACGGATAAATATTTACAAATTTTTCACATATCGGACAAGGAAAAATCACATTGAATTTTTCAATATTGCATTCAAAATTAGATTGTATTTTCTGAAATTTGCATCTAGCTTGACCGAAAATTTGTACGTGATTATCGATAGGATCATTCCTAACTTCAATATGCTGTTTTACAATCCAGGCAGCTAATGACACCCACTCGTAATCATTTAGATCTGATTTTGTATCAAATAATATGTGTACCGGTTGCTTCAAACTAGGCAAAACTCTTGGTCGACTGTATTCTTTTTCTAGAATGTCAAAATTCTCTGTATGTTTTCCAAAACGAAATAAATTGTCCGGCATAAATAAATCCACTTTTACTTCACAATGCCATGGCCTCGATAACAAATTAAACACAAAAGATTTTGAGCCAAGACAATTGTAACTTTTTGGACTTACTGGCCAAATTGAATACAGGTATGTAAATAGTGAACAAGAACCTGTGCTTAGCGTGTAGTCAATGGAAAAATTCCCGTTCAGTTTAAAGATTTTATCTTTTGGTACCCATAATGTTCTCGTGTCCCAATATGTAACTTTATGAGAAGAACTAATAAATTCAACACGACCAAGTGCTATGTCAAATTGTCTGAGAATCAAAGGAAACTCAATTGTCGGACGAATATCTGCACCTTCAAAATTGTTCACTACAATAAGACATTTGTCGTCCATAAAGTATTTGAGGGCTGAGTACAAGTTTTTCACAGTTTTATGCACTTTTGGTTGGACTGGCTTTGATGCAATATCAATTAGGTACTTTTTGAAAGCCGGAACTACATTTGGATAATACTTCCACTAGTTGGTTACTAAATACTCGTTTGCAATCGGATCCGACAAAGACATTGAACTCATTAATATGGTAGTAAGAGTGTAATTTATCAAGTAACCAAAGGCTATATTTAAAATTGTAAGACCTATTAAGAAGCGGAGCAATGAAATGCGTAAGTTTGAAGTATCCATTTTTGTAGTGCTTAAGTTTATAGCGTGTCCTGAAATAAATTAGTTAGTTTTGAATTTGTCGTTTAATAAAAGTTACGATCCGTTGAAATTTCAGCTTCTGATGACAAAAGTACGTTAAATTTGTAGATTGACAAACTAACTTGCGGAATCAACTTTTAATTTACTAATTTAGCTTACTCGTTTTGTATAAATGCCATTGTCCAACCAATATTTTATCCTTTTTTAAGTAAAGATTTTTCACGAGTAAAATATTTAAAAGAGATCAACGAGTGTGAAAGCTTATAACGTTGAATATAAATTTCCCGACGTTTTAGAACTCGAAAAGGCATTTCTGTTTTTTTAAGTACAGTATTGTTTGTCTTACTATGAAAAAATGTTTACGGAAATTAACAGCACTTGCTAATATTTAAAAAGTGTACTTCTTGAGCTTGTATTGAAATTATTTGTCAAATTGAACTGCTAAATATTGCAAAGCTTTAAAGTAACACTAAGCGAAATAATGTTTAAACCGGTATTGTTATTTTTGATCCTTCGAACGAACAACAAACGAAATCTTTTAGAATTTGTAAACCTTTCTTGAATGTCTTATTTTTCGTTGACGTCACTCACATCCTGTTCAATGTTTGCTACTAGAAAGTGCACTAGTTTGTCTAATATCTTGAGCTGGGTTTACGTCAGTTTTAAAACATTTTGTAATTAGTTCTTATGCCACTCATATGGAATACAAGCGAGTTATACAGGGGAAAATATGAGTACTAAATTATTTAGATTTAATTTTCAATTATTATAAAGTGTATTGTAAAATCCAATACACTTTATTGAAAAATGTCTACCTGAATCTAGAAATGCTTTGTAATGAGGGCTTCGGTATAATATATTGTATTTTATGCTTGCCTTCCATATTTAAATAAAAATAAAAAATAGCAGAAAAATATCACAACATTTTTCATCCGCAGAGTTGGTCTTGTGTGGTGACATAAGGGCACAGCTTTGGTGCTTGATATGAACTATTCCCGGTCATTCGAATAAGTAGCAAATCGCTTTTTGGGGATTTGCCTTTTTATGGGTTTTTCCAGACATTTGAGGGAACAAGTCCAAAAACACTTTTTTTCCCAAAAACAAGTCCGGTTTTGGACCATTATTTGAGCAATGATGATTTTACGCCCCTATAACAATAGTAAGTACAATCATACATTATTCAAATGTTTTCTTTTTTAAAGGAACGTCCACTTTGTCGTCAGGTGTGACATATGTTGAACTATGCCGTTGTTGAATAATGTTGAAGTTGGAAAAATAATGCGGAATAACCAATTTGTATGCTGACAGTATGCTGACTGTTCATACTGGAAATGTGTACAT
>JAQFZG010003132.1:0-14377 GCA_034695465.1 Entomobrya nicoleti | reverse complement strand
TCAATTTGGTTTTTCAGTCGATGGTTTTGTGGAATGGATGTGAGTTTTGAACGTAACATGATTCTTGCGGGTGACAACAAAGGAACTGGCTACAAATTCAGTCTTGATGGAAAGTTGGAGAACCAGTGGCGTCTTCACAAAAACAAAATTCATCACATTGAATTCAGCAAAAAGTAATTCAACGCTAATAAAAAATATCGATGACATATAGTTTCAGTAATTAACCTACGATTGATTTCCAAAATCTAATACTTGTATTTAAAATGTATAGAGACCCTAACTTATTGGTCACTTCTTCACTGGACAAAGCTGAAGCAGTTCGGATTTGGGATGCTCGTTTCATGAAAACCTCCGCGAAAGATACTTCAGTTCAGCCACTTCAATCTCTACCTCATGCATGTGGCCTTAATTGTGCTAAGTTCAGTCCTTTAGATGGCAGCAGACTTCTAACTAGTGATCAACTTGATGAAATCCGGGTGTACCAAGGGCCCCTGTGGCAAGATTACCTGACAATAAAGCATCATCACAAACAATTTCAGCACATAACTCCTGTGAAGGTATATAGATGTTTCGGAATGTTATTTAAGATGTACATAATTTACGAATTAGTGTTTTTAGTGAAGATAATGCAATGTTTTTTCGTAATGATTCTTTATAGGCTGACTGGCATCCTGTCAACGATTATATCGTTATTGGTCGTTATCCGCCTGCAACTGAATCCAACAAGAAATTAGCCAGAGCCATCCAATTCTTTGATTCATATACTGGAGAGTTGGTGGATATGATTTATCCGCCATTGAACGAGATATGCAGCTTAAATGCTTTTAACCCAACTGGTGAATACCTAGCCACTGGAATGAGTAAGTTATAATTTTCACTGAATTGCTAATCGATTGATGTAGAATATAAATCGAGTTAGTTGGTTTTATTTTAATTTCATATTTAATTCAATCGTTTCTCTAGATTCTAAATTAATTCTCTGGAAGCCAGCAATGTCTTTAGAAGTCGGCGAGAATTCAAAATCTACAGCAGCCATTTCAGAGAAAACGCGCAATCTACTTCGAGGAAGGAGAGCTCGAGAATATAGCCCAGATAATGATGATGATGACGAGGACGGTGCTTCATCCAACCAAAAGAAAAAACGATCAAAGACATCCGCAGCGTCAGCAAAAGCTGCAAGCTCCGTCACTAAAACTAAAGCTCCTGCTAAACCTCGGAAGAAATAGAAATAAGTTATTAAAAGGGTGCCAAATGTAATTCGAATTTAAAAAAAGGGTGCAGTATGCCTTCCGTTGATCTACAAAACGGAGAAATAATTAACTTTTAACAAAACTGGTGATATCATTAATTAGCATAATTTTTAATACATATATATATTTCTCTCCTGAGACAACCATGTACAAATTTTAAATGAATTGCTTGCGAAGTAGAGTGAATTTCATTTCAAAATGTCTACGATTTTTGTACCTATTTTCAATACATTTTTATATACAAAAAAACTTTCTGTCCGTAATAAACTTGAACTATATCTTACATCACTGTCGTATTCGTAGTTGTTGCACTTAAAAAGTAATTTCTATTTACAAATGATATACACGCTTAAAAATGGCCAACACACAAAGATTGATACGGCGACTTCATGTCATGGGTCTTTCATCGCCACGAATTGCTCGATATTTTGACATTTCGGCAGGAAAGACATTAGTTAGTTCAACCATGAGATGAGCTCGGAACCTCCTGTAAGCATCGATCTTCCCACGAACAGCTTCATTTTTGTTCATTGCTTTCTCCATACAGTCTTTAGTATACAACTGAGGATTTCTTCCGGAGTCAATGTAGCTTTAAATATCAAAGAAATTATAAAATATAGCTTTTGCCTCAATTAATGCAAAACGAAAAGGTTGCCGGAGAATATAACGGGAAACTAAACGCTTACTCAAAGACTTCAAGCGGCACATGTACATCCTGAACCTGGGACTTCAGTTTATCAATTTCTTGTAATCCGGATACAACTGTTTGACTGCGAGATAAATTTGTCAAATTTAGACATTATACGCCATTCATAAAATAGAAAACCAATGAATATATTTTTTTCAGTGAATTAAGTATTACTGTCAACATACATTTTTTGATTTAGTACATTTTGTCCTTGTGGCTGGAAATCACTAACGATTATTTTTATCTGACGTATATTCTCAATAAATGTTTCCAGTTGGGCCTCCAGGTTTTCCAAAGCTTGGCTGGTCATTTTAAAAGTCGGTTAGTAAGAATTTCTTATTTACTAATACTCACCAACTTCCCCTTGCAAGTTTAATTGACCTCTAATAAACTTAACTTGCAAAAATATTAAAACAATACACAACAAACCAAAAATCCAGTATTAAATGCTAACTTAATCGCTAAATGATGATTAATTGATGCATTTAGTAAATAATCAAAAAATGAATGAATAGAATAACGTAACGTCAACGTCAGCTGTCAATGCCTCTTTTGTTTACACGCGAACGCATGCATTGACTACATTCATGTTACGCTTTTATGCATTACATCCATTGCTTGCTATCTCGCCATGTTTCAAGACGCCCCAAAGTCTACCAAAATACAAGACGCATTACTTTGTATACTTTAGTTAGTACTAGTGCAGTGGATTACACATTGCACATGCACAGTGCATGATGCATTGTTTATTATGCGCACATGTGACTGACTTTTAAGTGAAATAGCTCGGTCGGAAGAAAGTCAACATTGCAGATGATGCAATTTTTTAAATCAGTTGTAACGGCTGTGAATTTCACTTTCCGTTGGAAACTTGGAAATCAAAAACTAACAGAGGACAGCGGAGAGAGTGAAGCTTAAGCTTAACGTTTGGATACCTTTGCTGGCCACAGCCAGCTGACTACCATGTGACAGTGTTAATATAGTTGATCATTCACTAGAGAAAAGTTGTCTAATTATCATAATATTAAGATGAAGATACTTCGGTTCCGTGAGGTCTTAAGGCGTACAAATGCCCAAAGATATAAAGATTTGTACGCTACGATTGGTGTAAGGTCACTGAGCACAAGTGGTCGTTTTTGTTCAAGCTCAAAAGATGATGCTGATCCGGTTTTTCGCAAAAAATATTCTGATACACTTCAGTTGCCAAAGTCGGCTTTTCCCATGAAAGTTCCATTTCAGAAGAGAAGTAATCATGATGTACAGTTAGCAGAAGTAAGTAAAATACTGTTAAATAAATATTAAAACTGAGGTTAAACCATGGATTAAATATGCAGACTATAATCTTTGTATCTTTGCATTACCTCCTTTGATAGAAATTACAATTTTACCAGTTGTACGGACTGCAACGCTTATGGAGGCAAGAGGAGCCAGAGTTCATTCTTCATGATGGGCCTCCGTACGCCAACGGAAATTGTCACATTGGGCATGCTGTTAATAAGGTAAATGATTCAATTTAACCTTAACCTAAAAACCTGAATTAGGTGAAAGTTTGAAAGTAGTGAGATCCGGTTAGACGTTCAACAACCACCTTTAATTACTATCATTTACAGATTCTTAAAGACATAACCAACCGATACAAGTTATTACGAGGTTACAAGGTGCACTATATTCCAGGATGGGACTGCCATGGACTTCCGATTGAACTTAAGGCACTTAAGGTTGGAAAAAGCAAGGGCACATTTTTGACGGACCCTCTGGAAATTAGAGAAAAAGGTAGCGCTTTTTGTGCCAGCTTGTAAACCCACTATCAATACAAATGTTCATAAAATTTTGTTAACTCACAATATTTTTATCTTTCATCTTTAGCAAAAAACATTGTGAAAACATCGTTGAAAAGCCAAATGGAGTCTTTCAAAAGATGGGGTGTCATGGCCGAATGGGATAGCATTTATCAAACAGGGGATAAGAGATTATTACAAGCAGAACTGCATGCCTTTTACAACTTGCATAGAAAGGGGCTTGTGTTCCGGGATCTGAAACCTGTGTATTGGTCTCCGTCGAGTGAAACGTGCCTAGCTGAAGCTGAACTTGAGTATAATCATAATCATCAAAGTCCTTCGGTTTTCTTGGGATTGGAACTGAACACAGATTTGCAAGAATTCGCCCAGACTTTGGGCAAAGATATCTCAGGTGTACCAAACGCACCAGTGAAAGCTGTTATTTGGACGACAACACCTTGGACTTTACCAAGCAATAAGGCTATTGCGTACAATGAAAACCAGGAATATAGTCTGCTAAAATATACCCACAGAACTGACAGTAGTTACCTAATTGTGGCTTCCCATTTAGTAAAACAAGTATCGGAATCAATTGGAAAAAATTTATCTCCTGTTTTCACATTTTCTGGTGACAATATTTCACGTTTACTTATTTCACGATGCCAGTCATTTTGGTCTCAATATTTTTCTGTGATTTAACTAATTATATGCTGACATTAAAATAATTCTGCAACTTGTCCACAGGATCTCTTTTGAAGAACTTTCAATACCGACACCCTTGGTTTAATGATGAGCATTGTCCATTTTTACATGGAGATCACGTTGCTGGAGACAAGGGAACGGGTTTAGTCCATACTGCACCAGCTCACGGACACGATGACTTTGTGCTGGGCTTAAAGCATAAGTTAAAAATGGTAACTGAAAAATTGTCCTCTGGTATTGTTTTACATTGTTTTCCTCAACTCATGAATGATCACTAATTTATTTGCAGGAGTGTTATGTAGATAATAAAGGGAATTTCGACTCCCAAATCGAAGCTCTCAATGGACTACCAGCTTTGTCCGGTGGGAATAAAGCTGTATTAAGCCGTTTAAAGGACGAAATCATTATGGAGAGTAAAATTACTCACAGTTACCCATATGACTGGCGGACTAAGAAACCTGTGCTAATAAAAACTAGTTTACAGTGGTTCCTTGACACAGAAAAACTGAAGTCAACTGCAGTGGTACATAAAACTATGCATTTATAAAGTTTTTGTCGTTTAATAATTTATTGAAATCAAATTCATTCTATTTTGGTAATACGTAGGACGAATTAGATAATGTCAAAATATATCCAAGTAATGTGCAGAACAATATGAAATCAATGGTTGCCAGCAGACCATACTGGTGCATATCTCGTCAAAGATATTGGGGTGTTCCAATTCCCGTTTTGTACAACAAAACCACTGGAGCTCCACACATTGATGAGTGAGTATATTTATGACTTAATGAGTGTAAGTACTTGTCTACTTGACTTACGAGTTCCTGATTTAAATTTCGCAGGGCTGTAATATCCGAAATGTGCAAACTTATTGAGATGACCGGCGGATTAGATTTTTGGTGGACAGTACCAGTTTCTGATTTAGTGAAAGATGAGTCCTTAGCCAGTGACCTTGTGAAGGGACAAGTAAGAAATCGAGTAAAAATAAATGTGTCAATTTTGTTTAGTCGTTTTTATTGAAGTTTTCATAAGAATTTTTTTTATAGGATATCTTTGATATATGGTTGGACAGTGGGCTTACTTGGCAGTTATTAGGCAATAAAGTGGCAGACGTATATTTGGAAGGTCAGGATCAGTTCCAAGGATGGTTCCAGTCATCACTGCTAACATCCGTAGCACTCAGAGGATGTTCACCGTACAAGTGAGGATATTTTTTTTTAAATATATGTAAATGAACTTTGTTCCTCTGGAATTTGGTTGTTTGTAATCTCGTAAACCTTGTACTTTAGGAATTTGTACGTTCATGGATTTGTTGTTGATGAGGATGGTAAAAAAATGTCCAAGTCAGTTGGTAATGTCGTTGATCCGTCAACTATTATTGATGGCTCCAAAGACGGAAAACAACCCGCTTATGGTACTGATGTTTTGAGGTGGTGGGCGGCAGCTCAGGGATCGGCCGATGGATCCAATATAGCTATCAGTAACAATCTCCTTCGATCATCAGACGACGGCCTTCAAAAACTGAGAAACGTTTTGAAGTTCCTGATTAGTTTTTGTAACGAAGAAGCCATTGCAGAGCTAGATATAAACAACATTTCCTACGACGAACTGATGTATTCGGATCAGTATATGCTTAATATTCTTAAGGATTTCCAGCGACAGGTATGATAATATTTAATTGAGATTGAATATTAAGTTTACTTGTTTTTTAAATTGTTTTACTAATTTTAAACAGGTTACTGAACACTATGATTCTATGAACTATCATCGAGTGCTGATGAAGACTCTCCACTTTGCAACAACGGAGATATCTTCATTGTATTTTACATGGGCTAAAGATAGGTGAGTGTGTGAACGTTTACGAGTATACTATGAATTAAATATATTATTCGTATATAATTTATGCAACCTCTTGTATATGAAATTTCAGGCTGTATTGTGACTCCAAAACCAGTGGCAGTAGAAAATCCTGTATTTACGTACTTAACCAAATTTACCTAACGCTTGCGAAGGTGGCTGCTCCAATTCTTCCATTTTTAGTCGAGGAGAGTTATTCGCATTATCAAATTGGTGAGTGATAAGAAAAAAACCATATAATGCCTAGTAATTGCAAGTGTACTGTTTTTTAACTTAAATATCCTCTCGTATATTTTCAGGTCATCACTCAATATTTAGATCTTTATGGTTTGATGTTAATGACAATAGTTGGGATAATAGTCAAATCGCTTCAATGTTTGAATTAGTCTTGGATATTAGGACAAGTTTGAATCACGTAATCGGAGCTAACAACCCCAAGGATATTTGGGTAGAGTTAGTGTGCAAGCCTGAAGTTTACAAAAAGTTGCAGGTATTTATTTATTATATTTGCCAAATATCTGTAACTAGAAGTAATCACTCAATTCAGAAAAAACTTAAATATAATCTGATGTATTTTATGTATTACAGTTACTCCATCCAGATGCAGAGAGCGATGTGTTGGACAAATGTGACTCGGAATTATGCGATATTCTTCAAGTTTCTGGAGTAGACTTAAAATGCTTTGAAACCGAAAGTGCCGCAGATGCTGCTTTACCAGAGGCCAAGTTTTCAGTTGAGCCCATCGGGGTTAGTCATGGACTTGATGGGTTTTCTCTTGGAATAAGTAAAACTCAAATGAACCAATGTGCGAGATGCCGTAGGTATTGTTGTCAGGAAGGTCATGTTTTATGCCAGCGTTGTTTAAGTGTTATGCAGCGTATTCTTAGAAAACAATCCTACGAAGAGATTGCAGCCAATAACGCAGAGGAAATAAAGGAAGCTGTCAGCAAGAAATCTTAGGCAATAAACGCAGTAATTTAGTGACAAATTATTTGATTACGCTTTACAATGAATGTTATATATTTTTTATTTCACAATTAGATTTTAAATAGTCATTTGTAGTAGTTTCTTCATTCTTATTGAGCTCTAACATGTCTTTAAAACTATTTATTGACGTAGTCAGCCGAAAAAACGATAAACCAGTGACAAACTTGATTTAAGCCAAGCTGCGTACTTCTACGTATATTTATAATCTTGTTGGTATTATTAAATGAGTACATAAGTTTCGATCCGACCTTGTGTGATAAATGTCCAAATACATGATTAATCCACTTTTTTATCTCTTATTAATGCGTACTTGTATATTGCATATATCATTAAGCGAAATAACAATGTCTTTCGTTCGACTACATTAGTGCTATACCGCAGCAACAAGACTGGACAGATATTGAATTTCAACGTATCATTATTAAAATCTTGTGCTGTAGCGGTCGCAAAGGAAAATTCGTGTGGTTCGTCCACATAATTTACTTAACGTTTCTTGACATTCTGCATACTTTCTTCTATAATACATGCACTGCGGGGATGATGAAGGCATCAATTCAATAGCAAGAATTTGATTCGCTTGCGAAATTGCGATTTTAATACCATTTTCGCCGTACGGTCTCAAAAGTCCATCAATGAAAAATATCACTCGCTCTTTCTGAAACAAGCTTTCTTCCTCCTTTACAATCTCTCTAGAAAATGATATAATTTTCTCCGAAATAAATCCCAGTAGAAATGGGCCATAGCTTTTAATTTGATCATCAACAAGTTTTTGGAATCGCATGCCCGCATCAGTAAGCAGTCGGAAACCCTCTTCCCGAATTTCTTTTGTTTTCACTTTGCCCTCATTAGATGCAAAATGAAACTGCACAGGACCAAATATCCTAGCACATTTCAAATAAAACCAATCTGTAAATGTGTCTTGCTTGTTAAAGCTTTGCTCAATTACTTCTGTAACATATTTAAACATGTCTTTTGCATTTTGAGACGTTAGGATCGGAGCTCCCTGAATTGACAATTTTTTAAAAGTTTGGAAGCAGAGAGTAGCCACAAAAGTAAAGATAGCTTGTCTGGACGGTAAAACAGTCGTTGGAGCTCTGGTCCAGATGTCAACGAATCTTTTGCTTTGCTTAGTGTAATTCCACTTGTCCCCTGCACTCAGTTTATTGAATGCACTCTTCAGAACCTCTCCTGATGTCGGTAATGCGCTATTGAGCTTAATGCAAAATGCGACGGCCAAGTCAATAGCCCTCAATTGGACCAACTCTGCTTCATTTTTAATTTCAAACAAGTAATGCTGCAAAAGGTGATCAATGAAATCAATCGGCAAATAATTCAAAAATCTCGTAGCCATTTCTAAAGCACCCGCTTTAAACTCAATTTCAATCGTTTTTCCTGTCTTGTTAGCTAAATCTGGAAATTTTTCCAAACAAGTTAGAAAATAATCGGGCAGAAAATCAACCGGTATATTGACTACATTGGAAAGTGAATAGAATTGTTGAAGAAGCTCTTTGTCTTCTACAGTCAATGAATTCAGGGCTCCTTTCAAAAAGCCCCAATTTTCTGCAGTTGGCCTTTCTCCCACAAACTCAAACATGTGAACGAGTACAGTTTCCTTGATCGTGTGGTGTGTCTCATTTTCCCATAAATATGCCAAAAGCTCTTGATAATCCTCCGTTTTATCAGAAATCTGGCAAATAAGACGAATTGTATGTTTCTTGATGGAAATGTCTCTGTCCAAGAGATCCTCTTTGAGAAATTTCATTGCCTCCCTCAAAGAGCTATTCATACAGAGCGACGTCAGCGGTCCCACGGATGCGCTCAGATAATCTTCATGAACACAGAATTTCAATAGACAAGCAAACGCATCAGAAATATATTGCGTTGAAGTGGACACTTGTGAAAGTGACTGTACAACTGCAGTACGGATCCTAAAATCCATATGAGTCGACTCTCCCAATATGGCTGTTTCAGTGTCATCCGGAAAAAAGAAAGCAGCCGTGTTCATGTAGCTCTTGCTATCCCAAAGGTATGTGAGGACAAACATTGCATTTCTCCTCTCTGTCCATGAAGCTGTATCGTCTTGACTTATTTCGAGACAATTTTCCACAATGGCTGCTTGGAAATGGGGAAACCCTTGTGTTTTTATTTGAACAAACAAGTTCTTGTATGTTTTGAAGATATTAGTATCCAGTTTAAGCATGAATGGAATAATGCTTTGAATATGATATCTTATCTCTCGGGGATCAACCTGAAGAAAATGCTCCAGAACTGGAGCCAATGGACAAGTTTCAACATACTCTTTAAAATACCCTGATCTAATTTCCGGATCAGTGCGAAGTGCCTGAACAACGCGTTGCTGGACCTGAATCTGGTTGCAAAGTTGATCTAACGCGTTGTCCATCATCATTTCCCGTAGTCTACACACCAACCATGGAAATTCAGTCACAGAGAGACGGTCACTTTTTGCTAAGCGTCTATTTTTTTGGTTCCATTTGGAAAACGTCTCGCACAAAGTAACGATTCCAAGACGGATCCATTGGCTGTCATTCTCAGAGTGTGAGTGAGCTTCCTCCCAAGGAAATCGGGTGCAAATTAGATCAGTGGCATGTCTCAAAAATTGCTTATGAAGTTCTGGATCATGTTTGAGAAAATCCCAGTCTGGGGCTCCAAATTTTTGTGTGTATTCCTTTGCAATCATTACATTCAGAAAAGAGTCTATAGGCTGGTGTGTCTTCAGATGGTACTCAATAATTCCCTCCAGCAAAGCCTTTGAGACTGGTTCGTGGTTACTTCGAGCAACTTTTACAAAGTCCTCCAACGCCTCCCATAATGTATCCCTGTTCAATCTCCTGAAACCAAATCTATCCTCGATTGCCTTCAAAAATCTTTCTCTGATGGCCGTGTGACCATGAATCCATCGGCTTGACACAATTCTGAAAAAATATGTATATTTCGTAAAAATTTGCTAGTAAAGTGAAAGTACCAATAATATTTTGCAGCATAGAATTATAACTAGCAAGGAGAAAAATTGTAATACTTGCAAACAGTAGTCAGCGAATCCAAATCACGGTCATTTATATAGCATGTGTAGACAAGCAGCTCTGCAACTTCCGTTCGAGTTTTCATTTCAATCTCTTCCAATAATATCTCTTTGAGTTTGGGTACTGATTTTTTGATACCCATAAACGAAAACCAATATGCTTCCATATACCGTTTGGACTCCTCACAGTCTGGATCTCCAAATTTGGTAACATCTCCCGTCTCAACCTTAGTTCGCGCAACTTGTTCTCTGTGGCCAAGCGGTAGAATCTCCATAATTTCAGGCGATATGAATTCAGGCACGCCGAGAATGTCGCAACGATAATTTTCCCGGAAGCCTGTGTTCAATATAGTAAACTTTTTTATGCGTGGCATGCTCTGTAGCCATTGGAATAAGTTTGGAATTTCAATAGGGAAATGTTCCATTTCTTCTGGAAAGAGCGCTGTGAAAAATAGCTGAAATGTCGAACGGAGATACTTTGACACGTGACGCTTTCGCTTTTCAGGAATCAGTTGAGCAAACTTCTTAGCATCCACAATAAGTTTTCTGTCAGTTTTAAAAAGTTTCTTTGCAGCCTGCCAAGTCATCTTGGGAAGAATTTTCGTATCAAACATTTCGTATAGCTGCCAAACTTCCGTTGGACAGTTGATCCATAAATATTTTAAAGTTAGGCAAAATCCGCTCTTCCTCCTTTTGATGATTTTTTCATGATCATACAACTTATCTCGAATCTCACAAAATACGGCTTTGATATAGTCCAGAGCAATTTGACAATCTTTCATGGCAATTCTTTTGAGAACTTGATCGCTGGGATGAAGTCGATGATTATTAAAGCGATCAATCAATTTCTCTCGGATGAAATCTGTACCGCATGAAAACAACATGTCGGTGGCACATCTGCTCCCGTAGGTTTCCTCCACCTCAAGATATATCTGCTGGCAGAGTTCTTCATTCTTCAGGAAACGTCCCAGTTGTTTGATGATACGGCATCTGCTTGTGTAGCTACACAAACACAATATGGATCGCATAAGGAGATCTGGATCTGTCATATCAGATTTCCCCTCTTCAAAAATCCAAGTGAAAGAAAGAGCCCGACGAACGAGAAAAGTTTCTTCCATTTTTATCGAGTCCACAATAGGATCCGGTCTGCGGAATTCATTGGCAAGCTCAAGACGTAGCCTTTTAGAGGTGAAGTCTCCAGTAGAAATGGTCACCAGAAGATCATCAACTTCATCCTCCATTAGGGTGGATGATTGATCTTCCTTCACGTATTTCACGAAACTCTTTAGTTTCATCACTTTGTCTTTTATTGCATGGTCGGACGAGCTCCAGTGTAACTTGAGCTCGGCCAGTTGTTCGTGAATTTCTACAAAAAAACACATCATGATAACATAATGCCTGACAGTGCAAGGTGATACCTGATTGATTACCAATTCAAAATGTCTTTCCAACGAAAATAGGAAAATTTAACAACATGTTATATAAATCGCAATGCTTTCTCTTACCTTCCATGATTACTCGTATTTTAATAGTAGTTTTCGTTTGCCCAATTCTTTTCCACGCCAGTGTATGCAGTTAGACGTCAGAAAACTGTTACCTGAAAAAGAAAGAGAGAAAGCGTAATAAACAATTTAGAGAAAGTTTTTATGCTGTCCTGTTAATTCGTTTTATACTTTTGTGCAATGAACTGAAGAAAAGTAAAAGTTTGAACTTCAATTCAATTCTGAGTAAAATGAATACCCGAAAACTTTCTATGAGTAAAAAATAATCAACTTCCACCAACCTACAAAAATTTCTCTTGCTGAAAAACTGCTACTTCTATGTATTTACAGAGTTAACCACTGAGCCGGTATAAGATGGAATTGTAAATGACCAGTGTGCCCCTGGTCACTCGACTTTCCGGACTGACTGACTGGCCACAAAGTTTCTTAAATCCCATGACTGGGAACGGTCTGCTAGAAGACTAACGACAAAAAAGAAAGGGGGAAGCAAGAAAGGTAGAATAATTGTGATGCATTATTAGGCTTTTTATACAGTTCCTTCTGTCCAGCGCTTTCAACCTTGAGGGATTTTCGTTTTAACGCAAAGCAAACACACCTATACATCATGCATTCGATTATGTCGTCCTATAACTGACCTCACCTGCCGTAGTAACATGAGCATCATAGAAGTACTTTTCTGTTTCACACCAGGAATTCTTCAGTTCATGGTATGTACTTTGCTACATGAAGAAATTATGACCACAGAACACAGAATATAGGGAAACCGACATAAAAACCAGCTAAATTACAGAGCTTTTAAGTTAAATTTGGACTTGACGGGACATGCTTTTCTCTTTCTCTACTGCCATTTATTTGAGCAGGATTTCGCTTCTTTAAAATGACCATTTAGTCTGTCGTCCGTCCGACTGCTATTATAAAACTACTTCAACATATTTTCACTGAAAAACAATCGCCAGTCAGCCACTTGGTCTTTTGGATAAGTTTTTTTACCCAGGGAAATTCTGCTATTTAGACCTTATTGAAATGTTGAGATAGTTTGACTTTCTCTCTAAGCCTTACATACAGCGTTTTAATATTCAATTTTATTCGTTTCCGCTTTCTTCATTTGCGTCGGTTGTTTTTCCGAGATATTAAGATGTCCTTCTATCTCATTTAAGCACAAAAATATCTTGCTAGTAAAATAGTTCGACTACTTAATCTGGAATGCGGATGTATAAAAAGTGGCATTTAAGCTAAGAGACCAAAAGTGGAATGTTTGGTAGTAGCCCAGTTTAGTTATGATGTTCGTGTGAGCAAATGGTTGGAAATTGATTACTTATTGCTTTCATCGCATTTTTGTCAAGTCACTACCTTTTTATATGTTAATGAAGTGAGGGATAAGGCAAAGAAGAACAAGCATGTTTTTTCGGGTACATACTTAGAACTTAGACCAAGGAAATGAAAAAAAAAATCATGGATGAACGATATTGGCAATAGGTTGCATGACGAAGTGTTCCTGTCACATCATACACACGCGAGTTTATATTTCTCTTCTTATTTTGTTTGTCCAACGATAATAACATATATAAAACAAGAGGAGCAGTTTGCAGTAGGTTGGCTCCAGTATGTAAACCAAAAATACAAAGCTATAAATTACAAATTCGTTGTTACCAGGTTCATGCATAATAGACAAACCAAAATCGACATTAAAAAGTCCTCATTTGCTCTGATAGAATAGCTGTTTTGCATAGTTATGTGGATAGATTAACTGATTGAGTGTTGGACTTTCTCCGCACTTCCTCTTTAAATATGTGACAAAAATAAAAATTCCTCACATTTTATTAGCTCTTGTATACCAATAAATACATGAAAGACGTAATGACAAATTCCCAATCGAGATATAACTAAAGCGTCACGTCACGCTATAAACTGCCTATCGCAATTGTCGATCGAAAAAAGCTACAATTGCAAATTGGACTTTTGGCGCCTTCCCTTTTTCGTACAGCTAAACTTAACCTGATGATATTGATAACCTTACTTTTATCAACTGATATAGCAAACTATTTACTGTATGTGTACTTCCATTTTATTTTTGCTTGATAGTTAACTATTGTGAATTGGGTCAGCAATATCATTCGCAAAGCCATTTCCTAATTATATGTATAAATCCATACAGTGACGATATTATCGACTCATGAAGGAGAGGAGGGTCAAATAGGGCATTACTGTGCTACATTTCAAGTTATATAACATCTATATTTCTCAGACATAACTTAATATTGTTTCGTTGTGA
Source organism: Entomobrya nicoleti (assembly GCA_034695465.1). Lineage (NCBI taxonomy): Eukaryota > Metazoa > Arthropoda > Collembola > Entomobryomorpha > Entomobryidae > Entomobrya > Entomobrya nicoleti. The sequence continues at coordinate 301 of JAQFZG010003132.1, read as the reverse complement.
TAGTTAATGTTGTTGTTTTGTCTTATAAAACTGATTTATACGATTTGTCGCGCCTGCAGGTCTCAAGAAATTTGCATCCAAAACCTTTCTCATCCAATGTTCTAATTTAAAGATATTTAAAAGCTTAATATCCAAAAACATTTATGGCTTACACTTACACTGCATAATGTTCGATACATTTTCGATTTTCAGCAGTAACGCAGAGACAAACAAAATACCTGTATGTGAAACTTTTTTGCAGCTTATGACACCAACAAAGGCATTGCAAAGGGTGCAAAGGAGAAAGAATTGAAATTGTAAG
>JAQFZG010003131.1:0-14379 GCA_034695465.1 Entomobrya nicoleti | reverse complement strand
TTCAAAGCACAGGATAACCAGAGCTTACTTTGATAAAAAGTTGAAGAGCTTCTCAGTTACTTTTATAATGCAGGCAACGTTGAGGTTTTCATAATAGATCGTTCCAAGAAATTTTCTTATTCAGTTTGTCAATTTCAAATTATAGGTTAAACTTACGATGGACAAAAAATATATCAGGTTGCGGTTTAAAAAAAAACTTACGATGTGAACCCACAAATGTAAAGTTTATCTTTAATGAAATTGTTTTTTGAAACTTTTTCGTGTAGTAGTCTTTTTAACAATATAATTGATCATGTTTATAATTTGAACTATAATAGCTGCATACTGACCCTCTATGGTAGGAGAACGTCTTGTTTGTGCAAAAGTGCTGCATGTGTATTGGTCTTTGTCCGTTATACTTATCATGTCCTGAATAAGAGGTACCAAATCGCGTTATTGGAATTTTTGGGAGAAATCATTATTGTATTTTTGTTCTTCACATTGAGTAGGAAAAAACCCAAAATATGCCAACAGCTAAGTAAGAAAATTGCCGTTTAAATTTTCAGTAGCACACATTCAAACGAAATTTGTGTTGCTAAAAGCATTTCCTTTTTATTAATTCATTTTTCATATAAAAGTCTAATGTAAAGCGTCTAATTCAAATGGTGACAGACAAGTTTTTATAGGACAATAACATACCATTTATAACTTGTTTAAATAAATAAGGAATGGTTTTTGCATGCATCAATACATTAATACCTTTCTACACGCAAAATATTTTGGTTCGTGAAATGCTAAGGGGGTTGTGTGTGTGTGTTTTTGTCAATGCGCAAAACAGATTAGAAATATTTAGTTAATAAAAGACCCTTTGTGCAGTCCAATAAATAGAATGAGGTTATTATTAAATTTTAAGACACAATTATCTGAGCATGCACAAGCCAAAAAAATTTGGACAACGTTCCAAACATTTGTTCAATTATTTAACTATCGAAATTAGGTTTTGAAAATTGATCGTGGAGTATAGCAAGAAATACGTGGGAGGCATGAAACCTGGTACAATAATAATTCCGGTGGGTTTGAATACGTTTCAGAAAAGAAAACATTTATTTAATTAACCTTTTAGTCGTTGCTCTTTGGTTTTCTCCTTAAAGAATAATACGAATATGTCCAACGATTGAAAACTCATCTCAGTCGTAATGCTTATTTAAAAATTATCACAGATGTGCTATTGTAAATTGTAATGATCACACTGAATATAAAATAATCCTAACGTGTCTTATGCTGGAAGCTTATATGTAATTGTAGTTAGGTGTCATATCCATCAAATATAAATGTCGAGACATACGTAGTTTATCATAAACATATATAGATTTTTTTGTAAATAATTTCGTGTTGAAAATATGTATCTGTATTGGTCCGAAGTGTAAAAGAAATAAAACTTACTTTAAACATTTGAAAATTTCGAACACATGGTGCATCATACTGACACTGTTTTCATCCGTTCTAACATAATCACAAAATATATTATCTTACCATATTTACAACATAATTATACTAAATTTTCACTCATATTATCTAAATGACTAACGAGAATTCGAATATGAAATGAAAAAGATTTTATTTAAGAGGATTAACACGATTTTTCAACGTTTTCTTAGTTCTAATAACTTCCTTATTATATTTTTAAGGAAACACATAAATACCAAAGGTGTCAGAGTAACTGCCATGTTTGAACGAAATGATTGAAATATATTGCTGGTCAATTTAATTAAATTTTCAAAATATCAACAACGAATTTTTAGTAATAATAATAAAATAAAAAAGGAAAAATCAATGCTGGTTTATTTCATGTACATGAAGTCATATGCCTTTTACTTTTTGGGGGACCATTCTTAACAAAAAATATATTATTCTTAGTATAAAAAATATACATAGGCTTATGAGAACAATGCACTTAATTATTTGCCAGTGTAATAAAACAAGTTTTTACGCGACTGTAACCAAGCGTGCATTGTTGCAAAATAACTAACTAATGGTATGAAGCAAAACAGCTCGTTATTTCTATCCGCCGTGATCGTCTAGTGGTTAGGACCTTGCGTTGTGGCCGCAATAACCCAGGTTCGAATCCTGGTCACGGCACTCATTTTTTGCTCAAAATATACATAGCTTTTTTTCTCTTTTTGATAGATAGTTTAAGAAATGCGTTAACAGCGAATGTTGGAATATTTTTAACCCGTTTATTATTTTGTAAGCTGAATATTTATTAAATAGTACATCAATTAAGCATAAAGTACACATAGAAAATGATAGGCGACTGGAAATTAAAGCAAATTTCTAAAATGTGACAACAATATATTACCGTTTATTATAGAGCCGTTCAAAAAAAGACTACAATTTAGCGTTACATGAATATTTTATTCTATTTATTCTACTACGCGACTGATTTGTCACAAAATAATATCAGGTGTTTAAACATCAGTATTCTTGAATGATTAAATAAATAAAAAATACCATATTATTACACAAAGAAGTTTGTGTATTAAAAAAACCAACTAAACTGTCATAATTCTCGTTATAAACTCATCACAAAAACTTTACGTTATCACAATGAAAAGTTTTTTAGGGCAAGGGTTTACGTATCAAAATAATTATGTATTTAATCAAAAGACAAATTGGTAATAAACTATTTTTCATTTCGTCCCTTACAACTAACGACATTCATGTTTTAAGTGCTTTATTATAATTAAATTCGTTTGCATGCAAATTTAAATTCATAAAGGTTGCTACATGATTGGTAAAACTAAAATGATAATGTTAGTTGAGCATTTATAAATAATTGTAACATATATGATTGAACCCAGAATGATAAAACAAGTAGTCAAAGTAAACAGGTTTTCAGGTAATGAAAGTTAAGCATCAATTTTACTTCCTGTGAATCGTTTTTCACGATTTAAGGTAAACATGTTAAATGCTTATCTCCCAACGTTCTTCAATTTTGTTCTGCTCATTAAAAACTGACGGTTAGTTAGGATTTTTTTTGAGAAATTCACGATGAATAAATTTTTATAAACTCACATCAGTAAATAATATAAAACGATTGTTCATTATATATAATAGAAAGTTTGAAGGTGTGTCCTGTCTTGTCACTGACATCTTTGAAAATCAAATGACAAGTTCTCAGTAAATACGTAGTTTATTATTACAACTTATATAACTGCTATACTGTTATTTGTATTTTGAATTAAGAAAGTTTTCACTAGTTACTCCCTTTTCCTATTATGGTAATATTGTTCATGACGGAAATGTCTTAATATTTTTTGTTATAAAATTTTGTAAATTCGTATAATAAAGTTTCCAAACTTTACAAATAAGAGTTGATGACACAGAAAATTACATAAAATCCTTTGACCTGATGCCCAAATCAAGAGGCTTAGAAACACAGGTATTATTGCAGTCATAAAACAAGGCGCAAACATATTATCATTTAGAACTCCAAACTAAAACTATGTACATCTGGAGAGCAAGAAACAAATCATTTATACACTTCTTTCACTTTCTAATTTATACTATAAAAATGCATGCGTGCATGCAATGAACTAACATAAAAACGGATTTTTTATCATCTAAAACATTTATTTTGTCCTTACATTTTACAGTAATTAATGAACATATTCTGAGCCCAACATTGCAGTGATATTAAACTAAAAATTAACATTTAATGTTACAATGTTCTATTACCAACATATTGATGAAATTTGAACCAGATTTTCAATTAAGTTTTACAACTCGTTCAAGAAATTTCATATTTTTACGTTTTTGCAAATGAATTTCGTTCTTTGTTTACTCCTGTTTCCGCCGCAAGTAAAAACTTTAATGTTCTCTAAAAAATGGGGTTTCTCTCTTACTCAAAAAAAACTCACAAAAATCTCTTGTCATCAAGTAAAACTTTTTACAGATAAACGAAGAATTCTGGTAAAAATTTAGAGAGATATTAACAACAAAAATTTCACATTTTTACATGGTTTTCTACTACACAACTTAATGATATCGATTACAGTGGTATCGTAGGCTACTGGCTGTAAGCAGTTCCTTCCCACAAACCCTACAAATAAATGGTCGTTCCTTTAAATGGAATTTGTAATGATTAAACAGCTCTGAAAATTTTACAAAACGTTTTCCTTCTCCACAAAATATGCAAAAATTCGATCTGGTGGTCACGTCGGAGTGAAAACGTTTATAATGATAGAAACGGTCAGTCGATGTTTTAAAAGCTTTTGTGCAATCCTTGCACTTAAATCTTCTTTCCTTAGAATGTGTTAACATGTGATTGGAGAGCGCTGTTTTAATAGCAAAATATTTTCCACACTGGGGACATTTAAATGGCTTTTCACTAGTATGACTGCGCATGTGCTGCTCCAAATTCCTTTTATTAGATAACTCTTTACCACAAAGTTCACAAACGTGCTTTTTTGCAGAGTGCCTGGCTACGTGACCTGATAAACTGTACTGAGATTTGAATATTTTCGTGCAAATTCCACATTTATGAACAATATTAGAAGATTGATGACAAGCTCTTTTGTGCTGTTTTAATTCTTGCTGTGATTTGAATTTTTTGTTGCATTTTTCATTAAAGTCACAAATAAATGGTCGTTCTTTCGTGTGCACTCGGTTGTGCTTTTTGAGGTCTCCACTGCCACCAAAACGTTTACAGCAGATGTCACATTTGTAAGCTTTCTCGCCAGTATGGGTGATCAGATGGACTCTTAAATTTCCTTGAGAAACGAATATTTTGTCACAAAGTTTACACTTGTGCCACTTACTTCTGTCTGTAATAATATGTATTGCTTTGTTGTGCATTTGAAGCATAGACTTGCTACCAAAAGTTTTGTGGCAAGCGTCACACGAATAAACTTCTCCGAGATGAACTTTGCGGTGATGATTTTTTAATTCTGTTGTAAATCGGAAAGTAAGACTCATACAGGTTTTCACCTGTATGAGTACTCATATGTTCTCTTAAGTAGTTTTTGCTACTGAATATTTTTGAACAAACAGAGCACTTTGTTGATGAAGTATTTTTCGACGACATTTTTATTACGCTGTATTAGTCTAACCCTTTCCAAAGTTTTTAAATTTAATTATTTTTCATTTTAATTTTATATATTTAAAACTAATACGGTTTTGATGGTAATGTACTAAAACCAATAAAAAACTTTAATATAAAAAAAATATAGCGTCGTACTTTTATAACTTTGGTTGTAAGAATTTTTTGCAGCTGACAGAATGAAAGTCAAATAGTGAATGCTAATATGATCAATGCCATGTCGGTTATTATGGTGTTCTTATATTTTATTACGGTGTGAAGTACTCGTCCAGTTTATCCAACACAATCATGTATATAGGTATGCACTGTGAAATTATTACTTCCTAAAACCTGTTTTCTAACAAACCACAACACACACAAACTTTGTTATTCTGCTATATTTCCTTCTTTTATATATATGTATTGAAAATATGCATCCCAACATACATTTGAACCATCATATCAAATCAGCTTTGCTGGATGATGATTATAACATTTCACTTTGCTACTTTCATGTACTTAACTTTGAAGTCACATGCATATTTTATAATTTGTATACAGAAACCCTACTAAAATACATACATACTAGCTTGATAAAGTGTATAGCTTTTGCATTAATGCCAGCCATAAACCTTTCGGGAGTATTTTATTTTTTGTACCTTTCTTACTTTATAAAAGTTAATAATAGTTTATGCCTCCTGTTAACAGTTTTTGTTCAATAGAATCATTTTTTCAGAAGGAATTAAAACAGGTAAAAAAAACCAGACATCCGAAAACAAAGTATTTATCTCTGAAGTCACATGCACAAAGCGATATGCCAAAATATGGATGGGACACCGTCGCTTGTTGCTATTGAAATAAAGTAACCACCTTTAAATAACATGGGGAAAATCCCCAGTTTGAGCAAATATACATCGGTGTCCCGTCCTCATCTTTTCATGAGTCTTTTCATAGTCTCTTCATGCACATGTTATAACTTGTATTAAATAAACCTTATAACATGCATGCATACTAAGCCATACGTTATATTATGCACACAGGTGCATATGCTTACTTTAAACACACGTTGTAAAAGTTTGCTAGGAAATTTTTCAAAATGCGTACAAAAGTTGCATTTATCAATATCAATTAAGCTTCCTTTGTTAAGTAAATAAACTGAGATTAGATTTTTAACTAGCTACATCACATTGCATATATACCCAAATTGCTGCAAACTTCGAATAACTTTTGATCTTGCTTATAACTTTAATTAAGTTGAACTTAAAAGCTAAAATATCAACATATAAATACTCAAATGGTTGTTAATATTATTAACATAAAACACCATGAGCGGACATTGCTTACTATGGATTTACCACTGGCTTATTATCGTGTTCCTATTAAAATCGCTTTTCAAAGTCATTGTGATACAATAATTTTTTAACACTTAACTTAATGATATGTTTTATAGTGTGATCTTAGGCTATAAGCGGTTAAAACTTCCTTCCCGCAAATCTTACAAAAGAATGGACGTTCTTGTAAATGAATTTTATAATGCATCAATAGCTCTGAAAGTTTTACAAATCGCTTTCCTTCTCCACAAAATATGCAGAAATGCAATCGAGTTTTCATATCAAAATGATATTTACGTCGATGTGAATGTCGATCAACTGGCGTTTTGAATGATTTTGCACAATCTGGGCATTTGTATCTCTTTTCACTCGAATGCGTCAACACATGCATTTTGTGCACCATTCCAGAAGTAAAAGATTTACTGCAGTGCTGACATTTAAACGGCTTTTCGCCAGTATGAGTGCGTAGATGGTTCTCTAAATTTGTCTTTTCGGGAAATGTCCGAGTGCACAGCCCACAAAAATATTTTCCTGCTGAGTGTCTTGCTTTGTGGCTTAATAACCCAAGTTGCGATTTGAACAATTTTTGGCAAATATCACATTCGTGAACAGCTACAGTACTTTTATGGCAGAGGTCCTTGTGCCGTTTTAAGTCGCACGGAAGTTTAAACCTCTTTTTGCAATCGGCGTCGTATTTGCAAACATATTGTCGTTCTTCGGTGTGTGCCCGATATTTATGATGTTTTAAGTAGCTTTGCTGACTAAAGTCTCTTTTGCAGATTTCACAACTGTATGGCCTCTCACCAGTATGGCTAACCATGTGGCTTTCAAGATTTGCCAGTTGAGCAAAATATTTGTAACAAAATTCACATTTGAACCAAGTACTTTTGTCTCTAATATGGATTGCGTTGTTGTGCTTCTTAAGAGTGGACTTGCTGCAAAAAAGTTTCTTGCAAATTTTGCATGAATTAATCTCTCCAAGATGAACCTTTCGTCGGTGAAGACTCAAAGCATAATTATTTCGGAATTCAAGACGACATTTAGTACATTTATAAGAAGTTTCACCTATATGAGTTCTCATATGTTGCTTTAGGTAACTTTTGCTGCTGAATTTTGTTGAACAAATGGTACATTTGGAAACAGGTTTTAGTTGTGACGACATCTTCTAAAACGCTTTCCTCAGTTTGCTTGGAAATGTTTATGTTTAAAACGGTAAGCCGGCATTTGTATGGTAGAGCACTGAAACCATTAACACTGTCAGTGTTTAAATATTTACAAAAAAATAACAATTATAAACGTATTTTTATGGAAAAATCCACTAGTTTCGTATGCAACTTTTGAACGAATTTTAGCAGGTGATAAAATCAGCTTAGTCAAAAGGTGAATGAAGATATGTGGCTAAACAAACCAAATAATATTGTTTAGGTAAACGTGTATAAAGTATAGCATGATTTTATCACCTTCTAATACAAGTTTAAGTACCTGCCCAGCTTGTTAGGCAGGCACAATAATCATTAGTGTTTGTACATATGCATTAGAAGTATTCTTTACTTAGAATAGGTGTTATGACAAAATAATATGAATATTTATTTTTTTATTCAGCTTAGCAACTCAAGATACATACATACTTATGTACAAATGTTTAGAGCATATTGAAGGGTTTGTCAAAAGTATATACTTTTATAATTCTGGTCTGATTTAAAAAGGTACACTTTGGACAGTAGTATGTACCTTTCACGTCAATAAAACAAGTCAGCTTTTGATGAATGATAAATAATCCTCGCACCTGTGTGACTGCACTTCATAAAAATGGTTATGCTTTATGATAATTTACTAACGTTTTGAGCAAGTAAGGTATGCATTCACCCAAATAGTTTTTAAGGTTGAGAAATATTTTTGTGGAAATGAATATATCCATACTTGACCATGTATATAGTATATAAACTTTATTTAAAATGCTGAATTCTGTAACTTATAATACAAAGATTAAAGGTTATGTACATTTACAAATCACAAACTGCTTCTCGTAAAAATATTCACTTATTTACTTTTTACTTCAGCAACAAATTTACATATTATGAATATATCTCAAGACTGATTAAATTACATTTATATGTTTTCAGCAAACAGCTTTCAGAACTATTCATTATTATACTTTCACATTAATTTGATTATTCCTACATAATAATATTCAAGAGCATATACTTTTAAATTTTAAACTTATACTAATTGCTTAAATCTAACTAATGCCAAAATCAGTGATAAAGGAATTTAACAAAACCTACACTTACACTATGCTTATATTTCCTTTTGAGTATGTACAATGAAAGTTGTTATTTTCTATACTAATCACTAATTAAGGAATTGATTAAATAAATTATCTCGTTTACTTCTTCAACTAACATAAAGTATTATGAAATATTATTAAGCCCAATAAATACCTTTCAAATACAATGACATTGTTGTATATATGCACTATATACAGCAATAAAAACTAAATAAATTGTGGTATATTTTTAGAATGCACTACTCTTAAGGCATGTCAACTGTATCTTGATGGAATTTAATAATATGTTTTTTAGCCCTACCAGAAGTGATACTCTCCACTCCACACATCTCACAAAAGTATGAATTTTCGTTCACGTGATACCTTAAATGTTCAAAGAGCTCAAATTTTTTGACATAACGCTTATTTTCGCCACAAAATGTACAAAAATGAAGTCGAACTTTTGAGTGGTGTCGCCTGTGGTGAGAATTAAGATCATCTGGGCTTCGGAACTCCTTCGGACACTCCTTACATTTGTATGGTGTCTCAGTAGAATGCCGCTTTTCATGAATCATTAAGGCTGGCACACTTCCAAATGACTTAAAGCACTGATTGCATTTGAAAGGTTTTTCCCCTGTATGAGTGTGCAAGTGCTGTTTTAAGTATTGACTGGTAGTAAATCCCTTGTTGCACAATTTACAAATATTTTCTTTTGATACATGCAATCTCTTCTGATGAAATTTAAGATAAAGAGGTGATTTGAAAGATTTATTGCATTTATCACATTTATGAATAACTCCATCCACTGGGTGTACTCTTTCCTTGTGTTGCTTTATTTCTTGTGTAGATTTAAATCTTTCCTTGCAAATTTGAGTGACGTCACATACAAATGGTCGTTCTTCAGTGTGTACACGATCCGTGTGCTTTTTGAGGTCACTACGGCCACCAAATGTTCTACTACAGGTGACACATTTGTATGGCTTCTCGCCAGTATGCGTAAACATATGACTTTTAAGACTTCTTGTTGATGCAAACTTTTTATCACATAGTTTACATTTAGACCATTTACTTCTGTCTAGAATATGAATAGCCTTGTTGTGATTTTGAAGGGAAGATTTACTTTTGAAGGTTTTACTGCAAATTTCGCATGAATTGGTTTCCCCGAGATGAACTCGTCGTTCATGGTTTTTCAACTCAGAACTAAATCGGAATTCAAGAAGACACTCTGTGCACTTGTACGGAGTTTCACCCGTATGAGTTCTCATGTGAGCCTTTAAGTAGTTTTTGCTACTTAGTATTTTTGAACAAACGGAACATTTTGTGACAGGCTTTGACGACATTTTGAAACTATTTTTATTGATTGAAATTTTGGGACATAAATTGCAAATGGACTGGCTTTCTGTTAAACTAATGAGAACTAAATATGTGTAAAAATTAGAAGACAAAAGTATTTATGCAAGCTCATCTCTATTGAAAAACAATCCAGCAGCTTAGAATTGTCAAGTCAGAGAGTCGAAAGTTAAATGATACATAAGCAGTCTAAAAAGTATGGCTAAGAAGTACTTGCATACGTTTAGCACTGTGGTTTGACTACAAACAAAGTACCTGTGGTGGTAATTAGTATGACAGAATAATGAAGGCAGGTATATAAAAACTAAGCACTGGAACACAATACGAGGATTACCGTCAATATTCAGCATACTAGATCTAGATGGTTGTAAATACATAAGCTTAAAATTACGTGATGTATTTACAAGCTTTTACATATTAATTTTACGTGCGTACAGTTCTTCTCCTGAAAGCCTTTATCTGGCACGTGATGCAAAAGTGTTTAAATGTTAGAAAAAGAGAGTATGTAAAATTATTTTGTATTGATCGGCATATTTTTCAATTAATGTATAAAGATATTTATATTAAAAGCCATACGAATGTTCAAGAATTAAGACAAACTAACCTTAAATTTATTGCTTATCTTACTAACATTAAAACAATGCGTGATGCCAATCTCATGAACTTTGCCGATGCTGGTATGAAATTAACAGCATACTTTGAATGTCATAAAAATGTGAATTATTACGATGGTAAACTTTATATTACTGTATACAGCAGTTTATTGCATGTGTTTATTTTATCTTAACTACAAAAATTATTTTATTGAAAGCAAAAAAAACTATACATTCTGTTAAATTAAATATTGAAATGAGTTTGAAGCCAATATCTATGACACACTTCGAAGTACTTTTAAATACACTTGCTATACTTAAGATCGAGGATTCAATAGTTATAATACACGTTCAAGCTTATCTCGAAGATTTGTACAACATGTTGATAGAAAAACACGTAAAAACTAGTAGAGTGAACCATATTTTTGGTAGCAACCATATCTAAATACTGCATTAGCCAGCGAATAAAACGATAAATGCTTTTTAAACTGTTATAATGCATTCACTTATAATTTAACTCTAGTGAAATTTCTTTACATGAGCTTTTGCCATTCTTGAAGTATAACTCTCTTCACCACAGCTTTTACAAAAAAGTGGCTTTTCTCCCAAATGGCATCTTAAATGTTCAAAAAGCTCATAAGGCTTAACGAAACGTCTATTTTCACCACAAAATGTACAAAAATGGAGTTTCAGTTTCAAGTGATGACGGCTGTGATGGGAAAGAAGATCATCTGGAGTTTTAAACTCCTTTGGACATTCTTTACACTTGTGTGGCGTTGCACTAGAATGTCGCTTCTCATGAATTATACATGCAGCCAAACTCCCAAATGATTTGAAGCACTCCTTGCATTTAAAAGGTTTTTCCGTTGTGTGGACGCGCATGTGCTGTTTTAAATACTCCTTGAGAGTAAATCTCTTGTTACACAATTCACAAATATGCCCTTTCTCTCCATGTTGTCCCTTTTGGTGAACTTTTAAATACGACAAGGACTTAAAAGTTCTATTGCAAAGTTTGCAGTCAAAACTATTTCCATCTACGGGATGCACTCGTTCCTTATGTTGTTTTATCTCTTGTTGAGATTTGAAACTTTTCTTGCAATCTTCAGAAGCATCACAAACAAAAGGTCGTTCGTCGGTGTGAAAACGGTCCACATGGATTTTAAGGCAAGATTTATAGCCAAAAGTCTTATGGCAGGTTTCACATTTAAAAGGTTTCTCACCAGTATGAGCACTAAGGTGGATTTGTAAATTGCCACGGGCAGCAAATAACTTGTCACACAAATTACATTTATGATATTTGGTTTTGTCCTTAACGTGAAAATTTCTAACGTGTAAATTTAAATTTGACTGACGAGAAAACATTTTATGACAGATTTCACACTGATAAGTTTCACCCAGATGAACTGTCCGTTTGTGAATGTTCAGGTCGGACTGAAATCGAAACTTGAGTTTACAATCGATGCACTCGAAAGGATTTTCACCGTTATGAGTACGCATGTGCTGGGCCAAGTAGTACTTGGAGCTTTGGAATGTTTTGAAACAAATTGTACACTTCGTTTCCTCCAATTTTGGTTGAGACATTTTAGGCTGAATAAAAAACTGTTGACACACAACCAATTTTCTGTTTTATAGTTGTAAATTACTGAATTAGATAAAAGTTATATAACTTAAGAATAATTTCAATTCGTCACTTTTGTCAATGAGTAAAAAAATAATCTTCAAAAATGAATTTAGCCGTAAAGATAAGTGAACTGATATGCATCCGCGCTAGCACAAGAATTTTTTACATGTAAACAAAGCTACTGTTTTTAGAATTTTTCTTCAACTGCGGTGACATTTTCTTACATAATGGATTTTTGTTGCCTTGTATTTGACCAAAATCCATACGACATTAAAACACGAGCCATAGAACTAAATGTGGATGCATTTACAGCAAAAGGCTTAGTATAAGTAGGTTTTTAAAGTGAACTTAATGTGCACATATCATCTCATGAGAGTAGCAAACGAACAAAATAAAAGTGCATCCCACAAATTAACATGCAGTTTTTTAGAAACAAAGCATATATTTAGACAAGTCAACAGCAGTTAAGTATTCAGGGTGTTCTTATATGTATGTAGTACCTATGTGTATGTTTTTATAGAGTAAGTTATCGTAAAATGAAGAAAGCATTCATATGTACAGAAAATCCTGCAAGACAAGCAAAGAGAAAAATACATTGTAGTGAATACTTATAATGAACAGGAATAGACAGATGATATTTAAAACGACTTGGAAACTTTGCACTTTATGCATTTACAACATACGCATCAGGTCCAGTGAATGTAAGCAGTTGAATATACGAGCATACGTGACATATCACATGTGTGCAAGTAGATAAGCTTATTTCTTTTGAATGCATAACAGCCCTGTGTGGTTCAATACTAACGAAGACGAGAAGGCGTAAACATTGCTGTTCGAGCAATTCCAGTAAATATTTTAGATCAAATTTTTGAAACGTGAAAACAAAAATACTTTTAGAGCAACATTTATTTTAAACCATTTGTTTGTGATATTTTACACATCAGACACCACAGTAGAACAAGTGGCAAGGGATAGTTTCACAACAATTACTTGTTTTAAATCAGAACTGTTCAAAACTGATTCTAACACGTTTATAAATAAAAATTATACGAAGAGAGGACCAGCATAGCATAAATAAGTTAAATTCTTGTCGAGAAAATTGGGACCAATGTTTACTGATAGCTAATAATAAGGAATTACTGGGATATTAATATTGCCAACAATTCAGCTAAAATGAGCACGAGTTCAGAAGAGGAAAACTTTTACAAATTGGACAATGTGGTAACAAGATCCACAAAATGTCTTCGTGAGGTATTCAAGAATAGATGGAAAGTTGAGAGTGGGGAAGGCTGGAGAGATGAGCCAGGTTACATTCAGAATTTTCTCGGTCAATATTGCAAAAACATACTCAAGAAGGCCCTACCATTGCAAAAGAAAATACTACTTGAAGGCCGCAGTTCAAAGGACTGGGATATATCTCTGATTTCTCTTGTGATTTTGAATTTTGGTGATGGAAATAAATATAAATTACAGAACAACGCTGTCCGTCAGTTAAAAGATCTACGAAATGATCTAGCACATCATAAAAGCAAAAGACTTACGCAAAGTGACTACAGTGAAAAGTTGAAAACATTTGAACAAAGTTTGCAAATATTGGAAGTGACGGAAAGTGAAATTGATAAGCTGATGGAGGAAGCTAGTTCAAGTTCATCTTTCGAAGATACCGAGGGACTAAACGTGTTCTTAGAAAATGCGGAAAAACTGATGAAATTGAAAGATTTCGAAAGTGCACTCAAAAAATATTCTGAAGCAATTAATATACCACGTTTATCTCCAGAAAATCTTGGAAAGGTTTATGAAAAACGGGCTGCTTGTCACCTGAGCATAAAAGATAAACGCGCTTGTAAAGGAAAGCATGTTGATCAAGCTACACTTGACGTTGAGCAAGCACTAAAACTTAACAAATCTTCATGGAATGCACACTATTTAAAAGCTCAATGCCACAAAGCAAAAAATAATTTATCCGAAGCGATTCGCCTTTACGAAATGGCTTTGGCCATATCCCCAGTACAAAAGCAAATAAAACAAGAACTGGATTCCTGCAAGCTGCTAAATATAACCACAAAATCAAATGCACACTTAAACCGTGACCAGTTGCCATTCAGTGTGAGTGACATATTGCGAGACGTGAAAGGCGAATCTATTCGTACTCTAACTTT
>JAQFZG010003130.1:0-14380 GCA_034695465.1 Entomobrya nicoleti | reverse complement strand
ACTAATTATGATGAAATAAAATGTTCAAATAATTTAATACCTAACATCAAAAGCATTTCTCTTGGTGGGAATTTTAGGTGTAGTAATTAAACAATTTAAATATTTATTGCAAAATGGGGAAAATGCGAGACGTAATGTTTTTGAAAGATCCTCCCGATAAATTTTTGTAATAAGTAATATGAATTAATTTTGCTCTCCATGCAAAGTTGGTTGTGTAAAAATTTAGCATCAGTATTTTTTTTACTACGATATTGATGTCTCAAGGTATATTGACATGCCCCAACCAACATAAAAGTAGTTCATTGTACTCCAGAGCAAATAAAACCTACTTCATTTCCTACGAATTCATCAAGCTTTTTGTCGTTGTGAACGATTGAGTTATATTTTGTCAGCAACGACGTCAAGTATATCAGGTTGTTTAATTTTAATGATCAAATGTTTCAAGTTGAACGAAAGATAAGAGAAAGTAAAAAAAATAACTTTTGTGTTATTATTCATATTTCGTGGTAATTGTTTTTAGGAATACAAAAAAACTTATTGCGCAAGTGCATATATTCTGATAGCGTATTGTATGAACAAGTCTATAGTCGAGAATATCTTCCTGCTCATATCAAATTATGACCTCTCTAGCTTGGAAAGCAGGAGGACAATGACACTTTACAATAGTAATTTTCAACAAAGTTTTAAATATGGGTTCGTTCAGTCATCGTAATGTAACTTTTTGCAATTGTTAAAAATATATGACCAGTATAATCGCGATATGCGTATGAGGTCCTCAGAAAATATGAAAACACACGAGCAATTCAATAAATTATTTCCCACATAGTTTACGAACGGCTCCATCCAAATACAAGAGGGAAAACCGTAAATTAAAGAAACGCTCTTTTTAAATTCTCTTGCCAATGTTTTTATTAACCGTCATAAACATCCAAATATGATTTTTATTTAATTTTCGAAATCTAACTGTTTTCAGTATTCAAAAAAGGAGTTCAGCTTTTACTTTGTGTTTTCACAAGTTATGCACCACTTACCACTAATACTAATTTGGCATCAAATACACAATTATAATTTATAATATAATATTTATTTATTTTTACAATGTTAATATAAACGAGAATCTATATGCACTCGGATTATTTTATTTGCTTCTGTGACTTCATCTAAAGAGTTATTTTGAAACTTCTGCATATCTCTTTGCAAGGAATATATATAAAAGTACAGTTTCATAAATAAATCTATGCATAAACATTAGAATTTATATCAATTTCTATTTAGGTTTTATTTTGGAGACACGCATTTTCTTTTCAAACTACCGAATAAAGCTCTAACTGTAATCAAAACCTGTGTTATGAAAATTACTACAGAAGAGAGATAATGATACAATATTTGTAAAGATATTTCATGTATACACAAACTCAGCCCTGAAATTGATACACTGAACTATTCCTAAAGTATTTATCATTTTCTGGCCTGACTATTAATTTTAGTGAAGCCTTATTCATTTTTATCAACAGAAAATATAAATAATGTTTTACATTAATAACACTGAAAACCCTTTTTATAAATGTACAAGCAAGCTAAATTAAAATTTTACTTGCCTGTAATAATTTAGTATTTTTGATAAGTTTAATTTTTTTCTAATAAATAAATATAAACAAATATTTGACTACAATTTTATCAGTAGAGGGAGTATTTATCCTATTATTCATACATTTGACCTACAAAGTACATAAATAATATGCAAAATTTAACACAAAACCAATTCGCCTGATTTAATTATTCATAAAGTTATGATATTGCCGGTTTGAAGTGCAAAATTTAGATAAAAACGAAACACCTTCAGCTATTACATTTTTCAGCTTTCACAACCATGCTAAATTTTTAGATTTTTCCACAAAATTGTAAGACATTTTATAGTAAAATGTATTTGAAATAGTAGTTTATTAGGGATGTTCAATCTTTTAATTTATAATCTTGATCCTCCATGAATTTGACGGGTGTTTCTCAAGTACCTTGAATTCGTGTTATTTATGAAACCAAGTTAGTACTAATAAATGGCAAAATAAATTAACATAAATTATATTTAAAAAAGTATTTACCTCGCTTTTGATTTCATCATCATCAAACGAAATTCGTTTCACAGCATTTTTTTGCTCAATAATTAACAAATCAGGTCTCACTAGAGCCATTGTTGACCTGAATATTAGGATGC
This sequence comes from Entomobrya nicoleti, assembly GCA_034695465.1. Lineage (NCBI taxonomy): Eukaryota > Metazoa > Arthropoda > Collembola > Entomobryomorpha > Entomobryidae > Entomobrya > Entomobrya nicoleti. The sequence continues at coordinate 12,168 of JAQFZG010003130.1, read as the reverse complement.
CATTGAATGTGGCCCCTGCCTCTATATTTCCTGAAACAAAAAATATATACACATATATAGTGAATCAAGTTAAGCATAACGAAATACATATGCATTTAAGTAAATCGTTTACAAAACTTTTTTCAATTTGCAATGTCAGGAAAGTTTTTTTTTTAATTCTTACGTTTTATTGTCTTGGTACGTTTTTACGAGAAATTTCAACATGTTAAATATTTGTGGGATTTTAAAAATGAATGAAACTAAAAACGCGGCTACAAAATAATATAATCCAATGCCACCAGCAATTGTTGCAGTAACCACAACTACAACCAGTAATCCGAGTAACAATGGAATGGCTATTAATAGCCAGATTACAGAAATTTTGAAACTTTTCTAAAAAAAAAAATACAAAAACATCAAAAAATATTCCACCCTTCCCTTTCACAAAAAATATATATTTTTTGCTCGCTTACACTTCTCCCAGCCAAATAATGCACAAAAGCTTGAAAAAATTGGACAGTCAAAAGCGCTGCATCAGTAATCAGTAACTTTCGCACTGCAAGTACTAAAAAAATGAAACAACAAATCAAATGGTTTATCTAACGAAATGATAATGGAAGATAATCTTATATTTGGTCTACCTTGCAGACTGCCGTCTCCTGGAATATTCACCAAACCAACAATAATAGATGAAATTGCAATGAGGGATGATAACTAAACAGAATTTTAATTTTTTTTGTAGTATTGACTGACAATGAGATATGTTAGCATTTGGTAAGTCAAATCTTACCGCATCGATACCAGCAAAACCCAAAGATGGAATTTTTTGCCAGCTTTCCTTAATCCAGTCCATTGTGGTTCCTCAAGTTTTACGCAGATAAATACAAATAAAATCATGAAAAAAAAATCGGGTATAATTTTTAAATAGTCAAAGCCAACGAGGGAGATTTGAAAATTTATATAATTGCCCAAAAATAAGGAGTCATATTGCTATTGTAGCCAAAATGTACACACTTTTAGAATTCCGCTTATTTTTATAAATGTTATCAATACCTTGACCATCGAGTTCTCTGAAGTGGTCACTACCTTCGTGTCCTCCAAAGGTGGAGTTATTATCATTTTCTTGACGAGACATTTTGCTGGAAGGTTTTAGGGTAGGTTGGGTTTGGGTTTACGAGTGATTGGCCGCACAAATGAAATGATTTACTAAAAAGCTTACAACTCCAAAGGAATAATTAATTCTAGCAATTAAATATTTATCGTTGGTTTGGGTTATTTCACAAATCTGAATCAGGGGCTCTAGGATGGAAATGATGGAATTACTTTAAAATAACTGACGAAATTAATTAACAATTGCTACTGCAAACCTCAGAAAAAAATTGAGTTCCCTTATCGATGCCGAAAACATTGTATTATTCAATTCTTTCGACTAAACAAACCGGTTGAATAATGCAATCCACTTTTGGAGCGGTTCACTGACATGACTTACATATTTATTTTGATGTGCGCTTTTAATCTTTGAGCTATACTTATTATACTGAGTTTATGCAACTGATAACGATCCTCGCTTTCACGCTCCACTTATTAATCTATATTTATAGGCAGTGATAAAACGTTTCAGGCATTTTTTTCATCTGGAATCCAACAAAAATATTTTACATTTATATGCTTATGTTTTTGTTGATTTACCTTTTAAACGTAATATATCTGCTCAAACTGTTATTTGTTTCATGTCATGTATATAAGTGATTCAAAAAAATGTTCAACCTGTATTCTCAATGATAATCTTACTCAATCTGATATGTAAGGATCAGCCGCAAAAAATAGTCCACCAGCCTTATCTAATGGCAGCATATTTTATTCACGTAATTATGATAATAAAACAGATTTACTTTGTGTTTGACTGGATTCTGACTTTAGTTTGTGAACTTTCTTTGTTGGAACACCTGCAAGAAGATACGAAGAACTTAGTTGCAGCAAAAAATGTTACATCCACAAACATGTAATACAAACGGTATCGACCATTAACAAAAGTGGAACCGGACTTTGCTATGTTTTATGTGTACACAAAAACTTCCCAGCTTCCTAACAAGCTGTACTGTACTTGCCCTTTTAATAGTAGTTTTAAGGTTATGTTTGCAGTTTCATCATCTTTTATTATTTCACATAAAATTAAATGTACAAAAAAATAAGGAACATGAAAATAAAACTTTTCAATTTTATGTTGTCGGTATTAGAGCATTTACCCAATTTGTTAGAAATTAACTGTTTAAGAGATGGATATTTTTTAATATCTTAAATACAATGAGCATGTTATCGCCTGGCGAATATTAGCTCTCCATTAGACAATCAAATAGAACCGGAACTGTCAGACCAAAACACTGATATATTCAGTGAGGACATGCAATATGTAAATTATATTGTGTTTTCAAGTACACCATAAAAACCACATATGAAATAAACAGGTGTATTGTACAATTATTTCAAAGCAAAATATTAATTGTTTCAACTTAAATTTAATTGTAAATACGAGTACTAATGCAGAAACTGCTGATGCAACTGTCAACTTAGCGCATATAAATGGAGATAATATAATGTTCATTTTGAATTACCAGTCCTGACATTCGAATAGAACCGACACAGTCGTATTTAATGTATAATTACTTTTGGTTTCATAAATAAATTCTTAATTTTATGGTAGCCATGTAAAATAGTACAAAAAGTATTTTTAACGTTATTATTTACTTTCCAATACTTTAATAAATAATTTAAAAAATAGAATTTATTTTAAATTAGTATTTAATTCATACTTTATTAAAAAGTTTTTTCAGTTTATTAATTGTTCGTTAGTTAGTTAATAAAAGCAATATATTTCACTAAAAATAAGGTTTTTTTTACTATTTTTACATTTTGTTTACACTTCAATTTTTTCGATTCTTGATTTGAAAGTGAAAATACTTTATTACTTTTTATCATTATTTCCTAGTTTAAATAAGTCTCACAACATTATTTTTCTTACCAATTAAAAAATTGCATACCCAAAATAACTATATTTGTTAATATTTTTTATACGGATATATATTATATTATACTTGGAATTCTGTTATTATCCGTTTAATTTTTTTCAGGAAGTCACAAAATAAAAGCACAAGTATTACCCCAAATATTGCATATTTAAAGAATGCAATCTGAAAATCTTACTCTTTTAAATTTAAAAAATACAATTTATACATTTCATTGTGGTTATTTGTTTAATAATTGAGCTTCCATACAACTAATGTTTTGGGCCATTTGTTTAAATTTTAAAGAGATATTACACTGCCTAACTGATAATTATATTTAGTACTAAAAAACATTTTAAAATCCATGTTTGCAATGTTTTTTAAATGTTTTTTTTCGAAACTACCGAACACCTGAATTTTCGTTTTAAAACGTTACAGTAAAAAAAACACTCAGAAGGTTCGCTTTTAAAACTAAAAGTAAATTTAAGTAAAAAGTCTATTGGAAAATTCCTAATTCGACCACACAACCCAGCTTGTCAATTCATTTTGATACACAACTTTTTTGAAATTAGCTAACTAATTAAGTTTTTGTTGGTAACCCATACAAATTGTAAACTGTATCATACATGTTATAAATATATAACTCATCTCGAATATAAATATAAGTAGATTTAAAAAAATAAGACAACATCAAAACAAATACATTGAATTGAAATGATTTGGAATTAACATTTTAATTATTTAAGATAATCTCAACATTAATACTTGTGTGTACAGCTTGTTCTAAATTAATTACCAATTATCAAAACAAAAAGGGTTTTTAATGTTTCTCAAATTATTAAACGTAATCTTGACATATATCTACTTTTTATACTATATTTTCAGACAAATAGGTTTAGAATATCGAACGAAACGTAAAAATTAAAATCCATTTCATTAAAGGCCTTCTTAAACGGTATTTGTTAAGTGTAACGTTATAACACAAATGTTTTTGTATCCATCCATCAATCGAAACAAATATTTTACTTTTTTAAGAAAAACTTATAGAGAAATATTTAAATACATTATATTGTAATATTTTAAAAGTTAACCAAATATCTCATTAAGAACTAAAATTTAATTTAGATTTAAATTAACATCTGCAATAAACACATCAAAAATCAGTTTTAAAACAAAACCTATTAATTTATTAAAATTCCTTTAAAAAAATTATTCTCTGAAGCAAAACTTTTTATCTAGCGAATTTTACAATAAATACAATAAATACTGAAAAAACTAACAATAAATAATATAACGTACCTTTTCATTTATGTAAGCATGAAGTAGTAAAATCATTTATTAATATACTTACCTATTTGATAATTTTCCCAATTAAAAAGCCTTTAATCACGACAATCTCCCATTTTCTCTTTGCTTCCATATGACAATTTTTCTTGAACAGATTAGCCAAACTGATGAATGGTGGTAAATCTGACAGATTAGAAAAAAGTTATCTTGACAACCACCTTTTCAAAATTACATTATCATGTCCACTTGACGATACACGACATAGCCGATCAGGTAGCATTTCGGAATCTTTAATTTTTTACAATGTATAGGAAATAAAATAAAATATTCATTTAATTTGATTACTAATCATTTATTCGAAAAATAAAATCACATTTTTATTTTAAATTATGAAATCTGTGTTCAAAATACTAGTATTTTACCTATAAGACATCCTACCAACGAAACTTGTTATTCGATTAGTAGATATATAAAAGTCAACTTAAAATCATCTGTAAATCTGACCATATTTTCTTAAAAGAAATGTTTTTAATGCCCACGTAAAAAACAATTAATAATACCTAATAGCTTGTCTCTAAGGAAAAATGTTTTTTTTTGTGTTGGGGGAAAATTACAATGCAGTCGGGTCCCACGTTTCTACTAATATAGACACCTGAAAAATGGCCTCTACCTGTCTATCTAGACACGTAAAATGTTAATTAATTAAACTGTATGGTTTTAATTATATTTTAGTGCACAATGGCCCAATTAATTTTTAATGACATAAATAATCAGAAAGTAGAGTTTGATTTTCTGATAAAAAGATTTTTAAAATTGGTTGAACAGTTCTTTAGATATCAAATTCCAAAGATGTTCCAAACTTTGAAACTAAGTAATAAAAAATCCTACCGATGATTTTTTTATTTTTTTGGGGGGAAAGTAGAGGTAGTCGTGTAATTGAAGAAACTAGTAAGCATAGACTGCCCCGTTATTTTTTTAAAATTTTAATCAACGTTTTCCCCCTATTTTTGCATATTCTCTAATTTTTTGCGACAAACAGCAGTTCTAAAAAATTGGTTGGTGACCTGGAAACAAAAAACATGAATGCCAAAAATTAAAATTAGTTAATTAATGATTCAGCAAAATATTGATTTAATTGCTTAAATGATTTACCCAATTTAAAATGGTCATTTTGACAACCTCCTTTTGATCATGGCCTTTTCTTGTCAACTAGCCTGGTGAGATCCAGAACAAACTGGCCTGTAGCCTGTCGAGATCTTGAAATTTTTCATCTTGACTTTTAAAATACTGAGTGGGGTGCGATTGGTCGGGGGTGCTTTTTAGTAGGTCTCCATTTTACTTCATTTACTTAAATAAACTATATAGTATATATAATAACAAAAAGTCGATTTATTATAATTTATAATGTAATTTAATGGAATATGTATACTTACCCAATTTAAAAAGGGCATCTTGCTAAAAGGCTTCTAATCAAACCCACGACATCACACTTTTACTTGGGCATTTTAGTCCAGCAGCAGCCAACACCAAAACTAAAAATTGACCTAGTTTCAAAAATAACAACTGTTGAAACGACAACAGGTTGTTTCAATCTCACTTGCCTTTATTTCTAATGGGGCCGCTTACAAATAGCATTGTTAAAAATATTGCATAGCAAATATTTGCACCAACAGCCTACGCAAAAAAATACAATACATTCTAAATAAAATAATATCCCTTAAATATTTTGTGGGAATTGTGTAGTATGAACAGCCCCATAACTCAAATTTTCTCTCTTTTTTATCATATGCTAACAAGTAGTTTAATGCTATCACCTTATTGGCATTTGAGATAGCGTACATACATGTACGTAGCTTATATCAATGCTTATCTCTTTATTATTAAAATATATGGTTAAAAAGTCCAAATATCGTGTCAGTTATTGGCAAAATATTTTTTTCAAAATTAGGTATGTGGTTGACAGTACGTTTAGCATATCTGCCAAATCAAAATTAAATCCCCTTTTATGATAAAAAGCTCTACCTATCCAGATCTAATTATCTTTACCTAATCAGCTTTATATTTAAGGTTATAGTTTGCACACGTAAAATATGTGGTTTTTAACCGAACTCACATTTTAACTCTTATTTGACTACATTATTATCAATATTCGTCATTTGCAAACTTTAAACATTATTTTGTCCTGTTTACTTTTAATGCAATACTTAAACGACTCACAATAAAGTAAATATAAGCCAAAGTAGATATAATAACATTGATTGTTGATTTAGTGGACTCATGGCCAAGTTATACCTTACGATTTTCCATGTTTCAGGGATATTTGATATACTTACTTTTTTAAGTCGCCTTGTATATTTGTATAAGGTTCAAAACTTGATTATTAAATGTAAGTTAAATTTCTGGTTTGAATAAAGTATACTTCTTTTTTTAAATGTATCCATCACATTAAATCGAAGTTCAATACATTTTTTTAAATTCTTGCTACATATCGGATTTGATCTTAAAAAAACAACCTATATTCGTATCATTCATATATATGTATTTCCATAGTAATTAGAATGCTATATCCTGCTGCATATATATAGTAAACCTGATAGCAAATTCGATATTCCTGGCTTAAAATCAACACTTTTAATTAATAACCCATGAGTTTCCTCGATCAATAATATGGTTTTTTTAGATTGGTTCTCGAAATTGCGTTAAGGAAAGAGCATTTAAATAATAAGTTTAAAATAAGTTTAAATTAGACAGCAGTTCAAGTCAACCTAACCTAACCATAAACATAGTATACACCTTAACTGTATTTTGTGTACATGCTGCTGTTTAGATTGGCGTGTCATTTTGGGAAAAAATATTTTACCAATCGTAATACTTTATAAAAAGTTTAATTTCTACAAAAAGTTACACCTTAAATTCCAATTTGACTATATATCGCTGGTAAATTTGAAAATATGAGAAATATTTCTTTGATAAATATTATCAGCTTGTTTAAATTTTGCAAGAAAAAATTGATATGCTGAGTGCTACAATAAATTACAAAATTATTTTCATTTACAGTTTCGTTTATTTAAATAGCATATATACACAATATTTAAACCTCCCGATAAATATATTCTGCCCCTAAACCGCCTAGAAATATATCGTCCGGATACAGATACACATCTCTTCCCGACTTTGTTCCCACTTTTCTCACCCCGGGTAATGATGAATATGGAATCTGAATAGCACCACTTGTCCTAATTTTTTTGGCTTTTGTCATTTTAGCATTATCATCCCAGCTATTCTTGAAAATCGTCTCTGTACTGCTATACGGCGGAATTGAGGTGAGGTAGACACCTTCACCAAATAGTACGTCCCTCCCGGTTCCATTATCTTTCGATTTCTTGATGTAACCACTGGAATGTATAATTTCCAACTTGTTGTAATCAGTGTAGTGGTAAAGGTAGGTTGGCTTACTGTAAAATATAAGATCACTTTTAGTAAGAAATACAAATTTTAAAAATATACTGCTTTATTTTATCAAATACCTCATTTTTTAATATTTCCGCTGGCCAAGCTGTAAAAAAATTCAGGGGAGTATTTTGTTTCGTTTTTTACTTCAGTGAATACTTGACAGGTGCGTTGAGGGATCATGTGTCAGTACACCCCATCATCCAGACGCGGCTTTCCCATCATCCAGACGCGGCTTCCCCATCCGGCAATGCGTCACACCGTTGGCCTCCAGCCAATGGGAAGCCGCCACCACATCCACACGCAACGCAGAAGAAGAAGTAGCGAGCAAGATCCCACTCGCATCATCATCATTCACTTTACCATTCACTCTATTATTCCTCTCTGTAATGTGTTTGTCATCTTCTTAACCTATAATAAATAAAATCTTAACTACTAACAGTTAACTAATTGCTATCACTTCGAACCTCTCATCATTATCATCAGCTTCACACACATCGTGATCATACATGGCGCAGTCTTAGGAGTTTTTAATTTTAATTAAAAATTAATCGTGATAGTTTTTTGTGCTGTTTTCCTCTTTCAGCAGTGATTATCATCATGCCTTCTACGATGAAACAGAAGAAGACAAAGGACGCAGAAGAGGAGCCATCAACCAGTGCCATCGTCAAGATTGTCGCCTCCCAACAGGCTGCACTGGCTCAACAGCAATCCTTACTAGAGCAAATCGCCTCCCAATTAGCGATTCAGCCTCCAGCTTCCAGTCCTGCTACAACAGCACTACCACCACCTGCTCCCACCACACTCCCGGTCGATCGCAGTATCCAGCTTCCAAAGCTTGCTGCACTGGAGGAGCTCACCACCCCATATTATGGGATTGGAAACAGCGTTGGACTGACTTCGCCAATTCACGGCAACTACTTCTCCAGTCCCTCGATACGCAACAAGGTATTCTTCGTTCATCACTCCATCCAGAATGGACTATTCTGTGGAGCTCCGAACGCCTCAACACCGGCAACCGGCAACGCCAACACCTCAATCAACGGCATCATCACCGAGCTAGGGGGATACCTATGTCGTCAACGCAATCCAATTCTCGATCGCCTAGAATTTCTCCGCCGAGATCAGCAACTAAGAGAATCGGTAGACCGCTACTACGCCATCCTTAGGATGTTGGACGACGCCTGCTTCCACGAAGATGAATTCCAGTGCGTCTCCTGCAATGCTACTTGTGAGACTACGTGCACTTCCTGTATCGCACCCTTTCCTATCCAGAAGCACCTTCAGGAAGTACGCATCCGAGATCGTCTCATCTGTGGCCTCATCAACAAGGAGATGCAGCGTCGCGTCCTAGCTGAACAGTGCACCACTGCACTCACACTCAAGCGCGTCCTCTCAATCTGCGTGGCAACCGAAACCTCCAATGCCGTTGGAGCAAAACTCTCCGCCGCCCCGGAATCTTCCGAAATCAACGCTGCCACCAAGAAGTCTGGCTACAAGAAGCAGCAGGAACAGCGACACCACCATCACAACACGCCCAAAGAGGATACCTGCTGGTGGTGTGGCAAATTTTCCCGTCACTCAAGATAGTCATGTCCAGCAGCAGACGTGACCTGTGATCACTGTAGCATCCAAGACCACTACACCAAACTTTGCTTCAAAAAGAAACAAGAGGAACGACAGCTGTCCACAAAGCCTTCACCACCGTCCCCAACCACAACCAGAAAGAACAACACGGTCCTCATCAACGCTGGAGCCCAGACACTTCTTCCACTGACAACAACCATTAACGGTTCTAGTTGTCAAATGAAGTGGCTTCCTGATACTGGATCTGAAGTCAACGCCATCAGTCACGAGGACTTCCTAAAACTTGGTCCCCAGGCCACATCCGCTCTATCACCCTACAAAATCGACGTTGTAGGGGCCAACAGCATTTCCCTGGGTCCAGTAGGCACATTTCCAGCATCCATTCAGCATCACGGCCGTACATACTCAGCAACAGTTGGAGTCTTCCAACACGTCAGCGTACCCCTCCTCAGCTTATCCGCATGCAAGGCCTTAGGATTGGTACCAGCAAACTTTCCCAACTACCAATCAACCACTCTTGAAGCACGGTCTACATCCATCCAACAAGCCTCACCTCCAAGTTCCGGCCCATACATCATCCCTCAACGGAAGGCGGCCGCCGAACCGGATACAGAAGCAAGCTCTAATTAGCCTTTCCAGCCAGGCACCATCGTCCTCGCTCAAAATCCTCGCACTCGCCACTGGAATCAAACGGCTACAATCGTGGAGGTCCACACATCCAGCTTCCTCCTCCAAACCAAGGACGGAAGGCTCCTCCGAAGACATCGACGTCTCCTCCGTCCCTTCAATCTCCATGGCACACCTGAAGACGCCGACAATCCAGTTCCACGCTCGTCCTCCAGGTTCCGAAGGCCCCCCGCCTACTTTGCACACTCCGTGCAGTTGTCCCAAAGGTACAACTCCGAGGGAGGGCATGAGGTATGTGTCAGTACACCCCATCATACAGACGCGGCTTCCCCATCCGGCAATGCGTCACACCGTTGGCCTCCAGCCAATAGGAAGCCGCCACCACATCCACACGCAACGCAGAAGAAGTAAGCGAGCAAGATCCCACTCGCATCATCATCATTCTCATTTACCATTCTCAATCTCTCTGTAATATGTGTCTCTCTATCTCTAATAAAAACTTAACTACTAACAGTTAAATACTAACTGCTATCACTCGAACCTCATTCATCATCAGCATCACACACATCGTGATCATACAGTTTTCAAAATTAACTTGTCTTTGGGAAAAACGTTTCCCTATGCTTATATATTCCTTAACTTCTACAATTAAATTTTATATTAAATTGAACAATTATAAGTAATTCTAGCAATTTTAAGACTTCGTACTTTTGGTATGGATCACTTTATAATCCGTGGTGTTGACAAATTGAAAAAAAAACATAATTTTAGGATTATGTAAACCTTTCCATTTTCATAATCGACTTACCGAATCATTAAATTAAGCCAAGTACATTACTGACCAGACAGAACACGTGATGTTAACTTACATCGAATTTTATATTTCTTTATACAAGCATCACAATAGTCTTTTCTATTGAAATACTCACTTTTCTAGCAACTTCGTAGTATCACGTTTCGAGCAACGTGGTTGTATAATTTCGAAACTCGAACAGAAGCCCTGCCTACTTCTGTATATCAAAAGCAATTTCAATTTTTGTAATCCAAAAAGCTATTTTATTAGGTAAAACACATTAGCTAATTGCATAGGCTTACAGACAAATGCTAGGTTCTCTTTTTGGTTTCCGCTTGGTTCCTACTCAGCTTACTTTATTCAGACATACATCGTCAAGGCTAATATAATCCTAAACAATATTCAAACTATCGAATTTAGTATTTTACAACGTTTCCAGATTTGAACAAATCTCTTTGCAGTTGTGTCGCCTGTGGATTTTAGGGTCTCATTAATTTATTACCTGGTTTAAATTTTTATTAGGGTGGCAATACGAAAATTTGAATTACTAAAACAGTTTATTGTAGTACGGATCCATTCAAAAAGAGTTATTATTTTAAACACTTAAACACTTTTAAACAAATGGACAAAAATTGAATTAAAAACCTACTAAAGTTCTAACTATTCAAACAAATTATTTCCTAAGCTTAACGACTACCTTAGATTTATTTTTGAATGAAAAGCAGATAGTCCCAACTCCAACAACGCCCAATAAATGCCCATCAGAATGTTTTCCAAATCCAAACTTTGCAGACTATAATAATACATATCAGTTGCTACTCTAAAGTTCTCTAATAGAATAGCAATTTAATTGAAACTTTCAAATGTTCCAGAAGAATTTTCAATGTTTAAAGCTTCAGTTTTGCTTGTGCAAAGTGCAAAGTTTCTTAAACTCAATAAGTAAACAGCACAAAGTCATTTTATAATGAGTCAATCACAAATGTTGTTGTTTTGTGGTGTATTAATTTGGTTTTCTAAAAAAACTACTAACGCTGCAGAAAATGTAAATGTTCCAAGAACCAAAACTTTAACGAATTTTGACGAATTAATAGCGGAAACCAGTCAATGCATGATTGTCTCAATCCGTTCAAACGTAAAGTCTACATGTCAGTCTATTCATATGGAGTCATTTTGTAATAAATTCCTAAAAACCGTTCAGCAACGATATGGATCTCCTTCAGTTTCCTTTTTCGCTACTAACATTAACTCATTGGACGACATCAGCTTAAGTACACTGTTTTTGTCGAAACGAAGGTATACTAACTGCAATTTATGGATCCAATACGATATCGTTAACATTCCTTTCCATTTTCTCAGTTTTAAACCTCACATTTTCATTTTTCATTCAAAGATAGAAAGCCAAATGTACCAATTTAACGGCAGCATTTATCAATACAAATCCAC
>JAQFZG010003129.1:0-14381 GCA_034695465.1 Entomobrya nicoleti | reverse complement strand
ATATGCACCGCATGTGCAGCGCAGTTCTCGAATAGTACTTTTCTGTGCAATATATGTGGATTGATGTTCTCCCTTAACTATGTACAAGTGGAAACGGAAAGTGCATATCGTATTGATGAAACTCATTATTTTTGTGTTTAGAGGATCGCTTAAGTCGAAAGAAGGAAAAATTGGAGGGGTAAGGAAAAAGAAGGAAAATTTCTTAGGAAACTTAAACAAAGACACACACAGTAGCAGCTCATACTCGATTGTGAACGGTCAAAAGTGGCATCTCCCTTTTCTCATGTGTTAGCAATAGTGGAACTACTTTTAGTGAAATTTGTTTATCGTAAACGTCTGTTTGAATTATATTGGGCTGCACTAAAAGACCAAAATAGAATATTTACAGCCATACAATTTTAATTCATTTATCCTTTTATGACATTTATTTACTCTTTTTATGAATGACGAAACTGCACATTTGCGTAAAAAGTGTATTGTAAAAGTTAATTATTTCTTTCAAATCAAAATTCCTTTCCTTTTTTAATCTACAAACGCTACTAGGTTAAATTGAAATCGCATAAAAACCGAATTGTTATACTTTATATTTCAAATTTAGTCCACAATGTTCTAAACAACATTAACTTATATACAGCTTTTCAAAATGTGTAAGCTCCAAAGGTTTCATGTAAATGTAAATTTAATTAAGTTTAAACAGTACGACAATTTCTTAACGTTACTTTCGATCATGTTTTAACAAAAAAATTAATATGAAAGCCTATACTTTAAAACTTTGTAGGACACTTCATAGGCCAATGTGTAATTACAACTTGTAAATTTAATTATTATTTTATGTTTTAGAAAACCAACTCAAATAGTGAAATAAATATAGAATAAAATACCTTTCCATTTTCATCCAAAAATTGTTATAACTCGTAAACCTCCACTTTCCGAAAATATTTTCGCATTATTTTGGTCTCGTAACTCTACCAAAAATGTTGCAAACCTGCATTAAAACTTCTGGATTTTTAGTAAGCTTTTTAAACTCTACCGACTCCATCAAAGCGTTGTTGTTGTTGACCAGGTGCCTAAAGTATAAAATAACAACGTAGGTTAACGTGAGCAAAAACGATACGAAATAATTTGCACTAAAAATATTGTCATTTTTTAATACTTACCATCCTATCAGTTGAACAACCCTTCTTTCAAGTCCCTCCAAATGATTTCCGTCTCCCCCATTCATATCACTCCTCATTGTGTACGACTCAATGCCACGTGATGTTCCACTCGAATTGTCAATCGACTGGATGGTTCCATTCTCATTAATCCCAGAAGGTCGCTTGCCATCCATTTTTGGGGATCTTCCACTAAATCCAGCCCTTTCGTCAGTGCAAACCCTCTTGCTTTGCCTTTGTTCTATCCCATCAGAATCCCTACTTCTCACCTCCCCCAACACCTGCCCTAGTATGGTTTCTTTTGTTTCATCGTCGGAATCGTCAACCTCACTGTCTTCACACTCACTATCCTCATCATCTAGAACTTCATCACTTTCGTCATCTCGGTGTTCCCCAACAATATCCCCAAAATAAATTGCCCCATTCTCGAATTCCCTAAGTTTTGTACTTTTCATTGTCACAAAAATCCGAATAACTTGGTTTGCTGTTAGCTCATCATTCTCTTTTGAAATAATGTACGCTTCAATTCGAGACGAAAGACTCTTTATGCCATAATCCAATGCTGGTTCTAAAACCTGTACTGCCATTTCCGCACTGGAAAATATTTTAGCCACGTCTTTATAATAAACATAGGCAAGAAATGCATTGATGCACTCAAAGCTTAAGTGTCTCATTATCTCAATAACCAACATATTGGGTTGCCCCTCTAGAAGTTTTTTTATTTGGCTACTGTTAACAGCCAGTATTGCCCTGTGGCATTTCACTGTTTCCTTTTTCTCTCTGGTGACCAGTTCAAGATCTGGGTAGGTTGGATCGTTTAAAATTGTTCGCATTTTAGCAAAATGGTCATTTTGAGCAACAAGTCCATAAGGTGATTCTGATATCTCCAGAAAAACTGACAATGTACCCAGAAACGTTTTCCCGTTTCTCCACCCATCTATCATTTGAGCTGATGTGATTTTCATATCACCATATGCATCAAACCAACGAGAACGTGTATTTGTACTCAGGTTTATACTATTAGTCCGGTTTATTTCGATCCCTTAAAATAAATTATTAGATTAAGATTAGCTTTGAAAATATACATAAAAATTTGATTTGGCTTTACAAACGATTTAATGTATAGCCTGAGTTGTTAACCTGCACATTTCCATTGGGTTTTGTGAGGTCGAATCGCGCCTGGGCCAACTTGATCAACAACCTCGCCAAAGTCTGTGACATGCCAGGTCAGGGAAACCCGTCCCATAGGAAATGTAGTCCAAATCGTTTTGAAAACGGGATTTTCCGTGGAAGTTTCTAGTGCCATAATAGAGTTGGTAACAATTGGATTTCCAAGTATCTCTGGTACTACAATTTTAACTATAATGTCTCCACTTCTGCAAAAAAACTTTTACTTAAAACGTTTTCCACTCAAACAAATATGTTTTTAGAAACTACGGTATATGGAAATTTGTAAAAACATCGACCTATTAAAATATACATGTATATACACACAATCGCAATTCCAAAATACAATTATTTCTATTTCTAGAAATCAGATTTTATTCTCGAACTTTTTTTAAACTTTCAAACCCAAATATGTACAAAACATTAATGCTTTAAAAACTTACGTTCGATCAACGTTCTGTTGACCAACCAATCGCACACTCGTGGGGCTCATTTTAAATGGGAAGTTTTGGGGAAACTCAGCTTTCACTGCATTTGCACTTGTTCTCCAGAAAACGCCCTGACCTATCCCATGGTTCACTTTAGGAAAATGTAGAACTTGTTTATTTATTATGCAATAACTTTCCATTTTTTCTATTCACCATTCACAACTACAGACATAATTATGAAAAGAGTCCTATTTTTTGAAGAATTAGCAGAAGCTTTATAAAAAACACGTATTTAACAAAAATTAAAGTATTATCTAAAAAGTTCAAACTCTCCTAAATACCAAAGCTTCTCTTCTGGACAAACATCACACCACAACCACTGAGAACGAACTGAGACCAAGCCAAAGATGAGAAGTTAAACTTTTGTCATTGGGTACTGGCAAGTTTATAAAAAGTTTTGAAGGATATTTCAAAACTTTTGCTATCTCGTTATCAGTGAAGTCAACCTTCCTAAAAACCTTTAATTGGTTGGTGATAATGTGAACAATTCCGGTAATTGGCATTGCTCTGATTCAATACAAGCCAAAAAGCACTAAGCGATACATAAATATTGGCAGGTAAAATAAAGGTAAAAGGGCAGATGGGCCAGTCCCTAATTTTACTGTTTTCTAAAAAGTATATATCTTTTTCCTCTTATTCAAGTCATGAGTGCATGCAATAAAAGTAAACAAACATAGTAAATCAGGATATAATGAGAACTACTTTAAAATGCAGACGATGGCAATATAAGGCATTATAAAAGAACGAAGTGCGAAGAGGATAAAAAAGACCCTTTCTGCGATTGATACAAACTTATATTCAAGACCTACTGAGGTAGTCACACCTCACAGTGAATATATACCAAACGAACCAAACTATCAATTGAGAACCCACAGAACTCGACTAACAATACAGAAGGTCAGTTATGGTATAAGTGTTCATGTATGTATTTTATTCTATGTAAGAAAACATTTTTCCTGTTTTATATACAAATATAATTTTTTGGTGGGTATCTTTTTACATGGGTTGTAAAATTGTCAAGGGTTCATCTATATTATTGGCTTTCTCATTACTTTTTTGTGACCAATTTTCAGATGTGCAGGTGTAATGTTATGCAAGCATACGTACTTATATACGTAAGATGAGTACCATTTGGTCCTTTATTTCTGAAAAAGTTTGTCAGCAGGGTAGACTGGTGTTGTTATGTAAACTCAGTACATCTGGGGTCAATCCACATGTAAAAAAGCTCCTTTCTCTTCTGTTGCAATAAAAAGTGAGATAAACAATGTTATAAAACCTAAGATTATTTTTTTCAAAAACTACTGGAATATAAGGAGGTTTTCTCCTAAGAAGATAAAATTATGACAAAATCAAGTGGAAAATGTTGACAATATTTTTTTTTGCTTCTGCGTTTGTGTATTAGGTTTAATTTACAATGTTAGAATTTTGTTTTGTTTGACAACACAGGAATAAAAGTTTACAAATTTTACTGCATACACAGAAAACCAATTAAACTACAAAATTATATATATCAGTTTTGACCTATAATGCCACAACAGAATAATTGAATAATTTAAAAAATATACTTCAAGTATATTTTAGCT
The DNA here is from genome assembly GCA_034695465.1 of Entomobrya nicoleti. Classification (NCBI taxonomy): domain Eukaryota; kingdom Metazoa; phylum Arthropoda; class Collembola; order Entomobryomorpha; family Entomobryidae; genus Entomobrya; species Entomobrya nicoleti. Next base: position 9,989 of record JAQFZG010003129.1, on the reverse strand, counting down.
TTATTTTTAGGATAGCTTAAACTTAAAGACACTCCATTGGATAATGTGCAATGTTAACAATACAAATGCTTTTTTTTTCAGACAGACTTACATCTATACTGAAATCAATGTATTTAAATAATACAGGAAATTAAATTTTATAATACACTACAAAATACTTTTTTTACATGTCCATAAATGATTTATCCTAAACCACAAGTTTCCAAACGACTTTACTACAAATATTTTTTTTCCGTCCATTTTAATTTCTTCCAAAAAGGGTACAAATATCCATCAAAACTTCGGGATGGTTAATTAGCTTTTTGAATTCATCCGAGTCCATCAAAGCATTGTTCTCCCGATGCCTAAAACCAAAAATGGCATAACAATTTAACCTGTAATTTTTTTTGGAAAATCATTAATACCCTATTTTTAAAAAACTATTCTACTTACCAATTTATCAGTTGAATAACCTTTCTTTCTAGTCCATCCAAATAGTTTTTATCTTCCCCATTCATATCGCTCCTCATTGTGTACGTCTCAGAGCCACTTGATGGTCCACTCGAATTGCCATTCGACCGGATGGATCCATTCCCAATGTTGGAAGATTGCCCCTGTCTATCCAAACTTTGTGATCCTCCACTAAATCTAGCCCTTTCTTCAGTGCAAATCCTCTTCCTTCGCCTGTCTTCAATCTGATCATATTCCGAGTTTATAATCCTCTTATCATCTACCCTGCCAATATGCCCACCAACGAAATCCCCATAATCCCCAAAATAAATTGCCCTATTCCCAAATTCCCTAAGTTTGGAACTTTTAATCATCACAAAAATTCGAACAACTTGATTTGCCGTTAGTTCATGGTTCGGTTTTAATATGAAGTACGCCTCAATTCGAGACAAAAGACTCTTTATTCCAAAATCCAATGCAGGTTCTAAAACCTGTACTGCCATTTCCGTACTGGAAAGTATTTTGGATACATCATTGTAATAAATATAAGCAAGAAATGCATTGATGCACTCAAAGCTTAAATGTCTCATTATCTCAACAACCAACATGTTGGGTTGCCTATTTAAAAGTTTTTCAAGTTGACCACTGCAAACAGAAAGTACTGCCTTGTGGCATTTTACAGTATCCTTATTCTCTCGAGTCACCAATTCAAGATCTTTATCTTTATTTTCGTCCAACATTTTTCGCATTTTTGCAAAATAGTCATTTTGAACGACAAGCTCATAAGGAGTTTCTAATATCACTAGAAAAACTGACAATGTACCCTGGAATTTTTTCCCCTTTCGCCAGCGATCTACCGTTTGGGCTGATATGACTTTCATGCCGCCTTTTAAATTAAATTCACCATGATTTGTAGACATAGTTGAGTTTGTGTTAAAGTTTATTTGTGGATCCGGATTTACTTGAACTCCTTTGCAACAAAATATAAATTATGAACTTTTTTTGATATGCGTAAATATTTTTTTTAATTTTGTTCAAATTTGAGTCGCGTACCTTCACATTTCAATTCAATTTTGTGTGATTCCGCGTCTGGTGCATCTTGGATACCAACCTCGCCAAAGTCTGTGACATACCAGGTCAGGGAAACCCGTCCCGATGGAAAAGTAGTCCAAATACCTTTGAAAACTGGATTTTCGGCTGACGTTTTAAGTGTTATCATAGAGTTTGGAGCGGTTCCATTATCAGTTAACTTTGTTATTAAAATTTCAACTTTAACGTATGCAATTCTGTAAGAAATACAACAAAAGTTTTATTTAATATAATTTCCTCTTAGACATATTTAAAAAAATGATGGTATTTGGAAAAGTATGTAGCCGTCGACCTATTAAAATATTTGGTTCAAAATAACACTCGCAGTTCCCAAATACCATTACTTCTACAAGGAAGATTTAATGCCAAAACTTTTCTAATCACTCAAACAAGAATATCTATAATACATTTATTTTAAAAATACTTACGTTTTTTTAGTGTTTTCTTGTCCAACAAAGGGAACACTATGGGACGTCATTTTAAATGGGAAGTTTTGGGGAAATTTTGCTTTCACTGCATTTGCACTTAATCTTCGAAACCCAACTCCCGGACCTTTCCCAGCGAAATGAAGAACTTGTTTGTTAACTATGCAATAACTTTCCATTTTTCCATTCACCTTTAATTAATACACAATTTATTATGACAGCAGTACGATATTTTCTGAACTCTAAAATAATTCAGCGTACACTTTGTAAAAACACTGTGTATTATCCAAAAAATTGCAATCTTTTAGAAACCAAAGCTTCCTCTCCGGATAAACATCACACTACAACCACCAAGAACGAACTGAGAACGAGTTGAAGATGACAAGTGAAAATTTCTGGCATTATGTATTGGCTAGATTATAAAAAAATCGAAGGGTACTTCATCAAGAGTGAGATCTCGTAATCAGTGGAGTCAGCCTTCATAAAACCTTTTATTGGTTGGTGATAAAATAAATAATTGAGGTAGTCACCTTTTATCTAATCCAGTTCAAGCCAAGGAGCAGTGCAGTGCAGTCAGACATAAGTATCTAATGTAAAACGGCAGATGGGTAAATTGACTGTTCCCTAAATGGTTGTGTCATGCTATCTCACTATTTATCGGTGAAACTTTTTTCCCAGTACCCTCTAAAACAATGTAACTAAGAAAACATCTTATAAATGACGAGTGCGTGCGATGAAAGTGAACCAACATAATAAATCACGTTCTAATGAGAAAAACTTTTAAAAGCAGACGACGGCAATTTAAGGCATTATAAACGAAAGAAAATTGAAAAGCATAAAAAGACCTTTTTAACATTGATACAAGCTTGTACTAAAGGGATGCTGGGTAGTCATGCCTGGCAGTGGCCTAAAAGTGACAACATTGTGTGTCTTTTCATGATTTTTTCAATAAACACGACACATAACTATGTATGTGCCTTATATTTCTAAAATATGTCATACAAAAAGTAAACAAACGTTATACTACTATTCCAGCCAAGACAAGCAATAAGTATCCACCTTCATTCGTTATATAATATTGTGAAATGAATGGAAGAGGAATTTCATTTTAATTGCCATGTTCATCTCGGCATTCAATATAGACACAAAATATCGTGTTAGCATGACATTTCTTGCAGTAGGATGTTGTTCTGTAAAGGTGTGTGTAATGAGGTAAGTCCAAAATTTATTTAATTATTTAAATTCGCCTAATTTACTTTTTCAAGACTGGTTGTCCAGCCAAATTACTAAATATTCTGTGTTACATTTCGTATGCAAATCTTCTATGTCGTTATTGTAGTCACGCTAAAACGTTAATCTATTTCACAACCAGATAAACTTATGCATTTATTCCAAAATATAATGCATTTGGAGAAAACATCCCTGGTCAAATGAACCCTTCTGATGGATGTACACATTTGAAATTGGTATGAAATCTTGTTCAGTTAACTTTTCGCTCTATAAATATAATTGCCTTGTATTACTTTACTTTAAATAGTTTTTAATGCAAAGAGCGCTGAACTGTTAACGATAAAAATAAAAAGGACACTATTCTACGTAAGAAACAAGTGCATCCTGTTTTATGTACAATCAAATATTATTTTCTGGGTACGGGCTTTCATGGGTTGTAAAACTGTCAAGGGTTCAACTACATTGATGGTTTCCTAATCATTTTGTGTCCCCTAATCAAATGTGCAGGTGTAATGTTATGCAAGCATACGTACTTATATACATACGTACGATGAGTACCATTTGGGCTTCCTAAGTGCCCATTGCAGATTGAAATCTAGTTTATTAATGTAAATACTTGTAAGTATGAAGGATAAGGATTTATGACCTCATCATGTTTTTACAGGTGCTAATGTAATGCATGATAGTACAACAAAAACTGTATACGTTGTTCAACCTATGACTTAAACAATATGCAATATAACACGCACTCACACATGTACAGCAAAAAACAATTCTGAGATTTATGACCTAAAGAACCCTTCTATACCACTATGACCCATAATGACCATGAAAACTATTTCACATTTGAGAGGGCATTCCATACCTTATTGTAAACAAGCGTTTCTGGTACAACGAATTATTTGTGGGACGACACCCCTTGTCCAATTGACTCTTCATATGTGTAAATGCCCAAATCTAGAAGGGGAATATACTAACAGACGTATAGTGCAATTCTTTTGACAAACAAAAACTTTCAAGGAAATATGAACCCGTCCAGTTTTTATGCGTTTGAGAAGGAAATCAAAAGGATCCCCAAAACCTAACTGCCACCATCATAAATTAATGAAAGTAATGTGAAAATGAAAGTGAAGGCAGCAACAAGAGAGTCCATTTCTGGAAATAAAGGCCCCATGAATGGTCGGTTCATATCACGAATAATGCTGTGTTATAATTTGCAATCCAATAAATGACTAAACATAATTCATTTCTTCAAATAATGCTGGATATGATTTGTTTATTTTGAATTGAAATTGATCATTCTCGAATATACCATAAGTACACAATAGGAACTTTAAGTTACAAATTTTATGGCAAATTTAACAAGCTAGTTTTATTCAAGGTTCAAATTCAAGTTTCTGATATATATAATTAAAATTCACAGCCAACGTGAATAGTATACACTTATGCACACAATAGTAAAAGGATTGACAAAATTTTAATTTAATTTACGTTATTTATCTCCCATCATTTTTTATGGTAAATATACTAAACACAAACTTCTATTTTGTGTAGAAAACTTTAACAGATTATCTATAATTGAACAGCAGAAAAATAGAAATATGAATATTTGATTATATCATTATTAACATGATCAGCTAAAATAAGTCTATAAATATTCTCTACACTTTTTTAATATTCACGTCACAGTACAAACTATTGAAAAAATATCTACACTGTTTAAAACTAATGTTACTATCCCAACTGGAGAAATAACTTGCCAACTTCCATAGCCATTTGTGGTGTCTCCCGAAAAAGCTGCCGGTACTTTGATGATGCCATGAGGTCCTTGTATTTAGTTTTGCTGTACCTATTTTATATTAATTAAAATGAAATGATTTTATCAATACTTATAACTTAATAATTGATGTTTAAAAAAATAACCACAAAAACATTATATCAAATTAATTCCTGACCATTTAAGTACTTCCACAGCTCTTTTCTTTAAAGGTTCCCATTCACATGTGTCACTAGTCCTGTTTGTGTCTTCCAAAGTCTCCAAGTTGGAATTATTATCTTCGTCGTCGTCGAACTTTTCCATCTCCACTCCATCATCCTCTGAAGCACACGAATAGTCTTCTGAATCGCTCGAAACATCTTCTAAAATACTCGAATCATCTTCTGAGGCACTCGACATATTTTCTGAACCATTCGAATCATCCTTTGTTGATCCAAGCGTGCAAGCCAGTAAGAACAAGTCCACAGCCTCATCCACACCATACCACTCGTTTTGTCGAACTAAGAAAACTTTTTGCATAACTTGAACAAGTTCATTAAACTCAAACTGTAGAGCAGCCTCTAAAACTTGAAGGGTAACCTTGGAATCACAATTAGTCCAACTTATATCCCTGCAGTAAATGTAGTCCAGCAAAGCCTTAATGCAGCCATGAGTCAAGTGGTCCATAATATTCACCCGTTTAGCTTTTTCCTGCTTCAGTAAATCTGCCAGTTTCTCACTACTTGCAGCAATCATAGCCCTGTGACATTTGATGACCGCCCCATTATCCGCCACTAACTTCATGTCAGTTTCAATTTTGTTGTCCAACATCTTACGAAACCTGGTGAAGTATGGTTGCTCAGGTATAATCAACATATTTATAACATCAACGGGTAAAACGAGAAGAATGGTAAAGGTGACTTGAAAATCTTCTTCATTTTTCCAAGCGGTGATCATGTTCTCCTTTAAATTGTGTTGCCATACGTGGTCGCAAAATGAATTTAAGTGAAGGTTGGATGTGTTAATTGACTTGTCATCTTGGTCTGGTTCGCAAAAATATACCATCTCGTCTGTCAATAAAAGATAATAAAATAAATGAAATGGCTTCAATGCAAAAATTTATATTCATAATCTAATATTTATACTCAAACGTACTTACACTTAGATTCCCACTTTGTGGTTTCAATCGGCGTCAAAGATTCATCAGTTGGGCCGATGTTTCTTCGGAATGGTCGAAAATCGGTTGCAATAAATTTCAAGTACAGTTTTGAAATATTATTTAAATTGGTAACCAGCTTGCCAATTCTGTGTAAAAAGTTGGTTTCTCCGTAAGCATTGAGTGTCATTGTTGCTAACGATAATAGAAACTTGTTGTCATCGTCGTCGTCACTAGGAAGAACCGAAGGAATTTCAACTTCCAGGATTAAATCCCAGGTTCTATATTAAAGGATATTAAAAAAACATTAATTAAATCTAGTCTAAAATGAAGATATGAAGTGAGATTAAATCTATTTAATAATGTATATATACATTTAAAACGTGCGTACATTTTGTCATTGTCCTTTGGCTTGTAAAGCTTTTCAATGAGATGTTTGGTTAGCGCTTCTGTTGCATAGTTTTTTACTACTGGCGCTAATTCTGCAATGATCTCGTTTTCTGTATTTCTTTTGACAAATTTTCTATTAAAATTGTACTGAATGTCGCCCAAAAATTGCAATTTTTGATTTTTCACCAAGTAGAACTCCATGCTTGTATATTCCTCTTAGTCACATATATAAAATATATTATAATAAAAAAAACTTCACAAATTACGAACTAAATATTTTCAAATGGTTGTATTTGAATATGTTTTTTTTAATTAGCGAGTTAAATTTAAATAAATCCGGAGCAGACTTCAGTCACAATAAATTTTGAAAATCACTAATATTTTATCAGATTAAGATTGAACCTAATTGCCAACTAATGTTCATGTATCGGGAGTCCAACTTCATCTCCGTTCAAAATACCCCGATGAAATGATAATTTAAGCCATAGAATAAAAAACCGAAGGCAAACACAGTTTTTTTAAGCGTATATTACAGTAATCATATGCTTCATAGCTCTTAAGCAAACTACATCTCACAGTGGAGGTTTCTATGGTAAATTCATTATTTAAAGGGAAAAAAAGTTTCAACATCTCTGCACATCATAAAGAAAGCTCATATATACATACATCACTTCAAGAAACATTCTCACTTTAAAAACTCAAAACATCAGAACAAAACATCATATTCCTCTCAACTTGTCACTACACTAATGCACTGGTTAAACTAATCAGTTTTTTTCTAAATCTAAACATTCACTATTACTGGAGCACTAGAGGTCGGAGCACAAGAACACAAGAACTGATTCAGAATTTCTCTTCTTCTCGCCTTTTTATACGTCTCGTCTCTAGCAGAAAAGGGCTGTCCTATCCTCCCCTGTATTAAGCTCAAATCTATCCTTCATATACACTCCTGTACAATTTTTACTCATCCCTTTAACCATTTATGGCACCTTACTTTTTTTTACTTTCCATATTACTAGACCATCTCTCATTTTTTTATCTTCACACATACTAAGTATATTTTAAAGAGAACAACCGAGAAAATGAAACCACAGCCAAATATCACACTGATAGTGAGGCTGCATGTATATTTTGTGGTATCCATATTATACTGCTTGGGAACTATGATACTTTTTACTTTTATTTAACCAGTTAGAGGTAAGTATAAACTTCCTACATCGAAAGTGAAATAGTCTACCCAAAGTGGACTTTCCCAACAGATAGATTTGTGTTCAATGTCAGCTTCGGTCGTAATGATGCTTACAACAAAGCTAGCCTTAGTTTTAAAAAGGGATCCTATTGTGTGAAAGATATCGTCAAATCTAATCCACATCGTCTTTATTGAATTATACCAATTTAAAAAGATAGAAATATTTCAGAATATAGAACTTGGAATATTAAATATTATTCGTAACTTTTATGAATACTAATACATACTGTAAACTAGGTGTATTTTTCATATTGAAATTTACATAATAAGTAGCTAGAAAAACACCAGAATAACAGTTCAGAATATAGTTTGTTTGATTTATTCAACATGGGAATTTCATAGATTTGTATAAGTTTTTCCGGTGACACGACACACGTGTAGTTTAACGTAATATATTAGTAATGTGGATTTGAAGCCAAAAACAGTATACTAAGCACGAGTTATAAATTATTCACATTTTTATTTTTAAAGTAACGTCTAATTTGTCATCAAACCTAACATGTTGAACAATAAAATTGTTGGTTGTACAGAGGCTTAATAATAAAATCTACCCAAACCCCTATGTTTTATATAATAAGTTTTAACACATTAAAAAAGTCGATTATAATAGCAATACAATAAAACACAGTTTTCCTATAACAGAAAAAAACACTTGTGACATTTGTGACTTGATAAAAAAAATTAATCGGAGAAGGTCAATATTTTCACATTACCTTTTAATGGAATCCTCGCTGCATGTACAATACTTCCATTTTACCTCATACTTCATAACCATGGCTACCAAATATTACCGTTTCGAATTTCTAGAACTTTATTGCGTTATTTTTCCTGGCTAATTATAAAACGTTTTATGCATTTATATGTATTATTATATGCAGACAATATCTTTTTATGCATTTATAAGGTACTCATGAATACCCTTAACAAGAGACATCTGTTGTTTATCGGAAGCATTTCGTCCCTTTTAATTTTTTTTCCTTTGGCCTTCACAAGGTCATAATACGATGGACAGTATTTTGTCAACATGAAAAGGTAAATGAACTGTAAGATGAATACCAATGCTGATTTTATCATATGTTTCTCCAGATACCCCTTGCTTAAATCATCTTTGTGAAATATTTAGTTAGCAAACTTTACTATGATATGTATGTATAAACCAACTAAATCCTGAATGTCATTTCAATGTAACTTGCCTCTAGAGGAAATTAATGACAATAAACCCGACATTATTATTAATATATGCGTATTTGCGAAGGTAAAAACTTGTGTTTTAGTTTTGACAAAATTAAATAAAATTGTTCATACTTTTCAGTTTAAACTTATTAATCATATTTTATTCGAAACTCATTCCATCAAGCCAGTTCATAGTATAAATTCCAGCATTCCAACTTTAATTACATCAGAAACACGTAACCATAATGTAACAAATATTTTCACTATTGTTATGTCACTTGTCAAATATTGTCACTAAACTAAAATTAGTCTTTAAATATTCATTACACATTTCAGGTTAAACATACATACAAACACATACTATTATTAAAATACTGCCAATGCTTAAACCAAACAAGAACTTGTTATATATCAATTTCAAACTATCCCAGTTGGAGGAATAACCTGCCAACTTCCATCGCCATTTGTGGAGTCTCCCGGAATAACCGTCGGTACTTTGATGACGCCATGAGATCCTTGTATTTATTCTTGCTGTACCTATTCCAAAGAAATTAAAACGATTTCATTAGTATTTTTAATCTGAAATACTGTATGCTTAAAAATTAATCCCAAACATTTACATTAAATATTGTTTTACCATTTAAGTACTTCCACCGCTCTCTTCTTCAGAGGTTCCCAGTCTCCAGCGTCTCCGGTTCCAGTTTGGTGTTCTGAAACCTCCAAGTCGGAACCATTGCCCTCGTCATCATCACCATCAAAACGAACCTTTTCAACTCCATCATCTTCTGAAATATCCTGTTCATCTTCAGCCGATCCAAGTGTACACGCCAGTAAGAACAAGTCAACTGCTTCATCTACTCCATACCACTGATTCGGTTGAACCAGTAAAACTTTTCTCATAACTTCTACGAGATCTCCAACCCTAAAAACTACTGCCGCCTCCAAAACTTGTAGGGCTATTTTAACGTCCTCAACAGCTCGATTTATATCCCCGCAATAAATGAAGTCCACCATTCAGGGCTCCAAAAAGTTCCGTAAACTTATGCAACCATTATGAGTCCATGCTGACGAAGAGGACATCCCGCTCTTCTA
>JAQFZG010003128.1:0-14382 GCA_034695465.1 Entomobrya nicoleti | reverse complement strand
TTTATGTGAACTTTTAAATTTTTTACATTGCTTAATGACAACTCACACTCTGAACATTTAACTGCTGACATGTTTGCCAATTTCTAAAACATCTACTTTACTTCATTGGCTCACTCCTTCTAAATATTGTTGTATCTGGAAAAAATAATATGATTCAAATTATAAAATAATTATTGAAACGACATTATTACTAGCCTATGTATGTATCTTCTTTAAAAAAAATTCAAATAGAATAAGTTTTATTGAATTGCGTTAAAGAATTGTTGTTGGTACTGTATGCAGGAGTTTAATATAAGTAGTGACCAACTTAATTTCGTTTATAGAATTGTATGCATGCCGACATGCAGAATGCAGAAAGATTACTAAGAACCCAACTCACATGAATGAAACCAATCTTAGCATCTGCTAGCTAGTATCTCTAGAAGACTTACTCAAGGAAATGAAACTGTTTTTGGGCAAAGATTCACAGACTTGGTCATTTTGTTGCTTTTCATGTACACATACAGTGATTCACGGGCTTGTATTTGTAAAAGAAGCATTGAATGTGTAAAATTGTGTTTGTGAAGTAAAGCCAATACAATCATTTAGTGGCAGTAAGTGAGCTTTACACAAAATGTATGAAAACAATGGGGACATTGTGCATCTGAAATAGCATACAATATACCATATTACATATTTGTGTGTATATAATGCATATTTGTATGTATGGATATCATAGACACGAATCCCCTACGTACGGTCGGACAAAAGAGTAAGGTTAGAACATTTTATGAATGAGCTACTTGTTCATTCATACTGAAATTTATTTTGGGCGATACAAAACCTACAGTAATATTTAGAACTGAAGTATTTATTCATGTATGTGGGCTTGGCAAATATTTTCCGGCTGGGAAATAAAGGTAAATTTACTCAACATGAACAAACAGTATATCTAGTGGACTACGAAGCTAGCAATATAAAAATCTGGCCAGTACACATTTTTTGATTGTCTTGGAGTTTAAGTAATGTGTAGAGCACTTTGGCAAATTAATTAATTAACGTTGAAATCATGTAATGTTCCACATAAACTGTCAATTATTAAATAAATAAATATTTTTGTCAATATCGCAAGTAATATGTTTAAGGTCCTATGATCTACAGTATTGGCGACACGACTGTGGAATTTGAAATGTTACGTCGTGTATGGTATGCTACAATGCTTTGGTTTAGTACGATGTACTTTTAAGAAGTAAATTTAATATGCCACATCATAAACCTCATAGTCAAATATTTTATAAATTATTGATTATAGTTTTGCTAACATCAAATATAAGTAACTAAAAAGATAACAATAGGAAAACAAAGCAAATGATACTAGTTATTAAGCATTGCATATTGTAAAACACATTTTAACAACTAATTTTATTTTTAATACAAAAACCAGCAATTTTTACATGAGTTTGTTTGCAAATACAAGAGTAATAAAACTTAATCCATCACAGAAAACCAAACCAACCAAACCCTTACTCTTGATTAACTTTTATTTCTGTGTGTGATTGTTCAAGATTTTTTCGGTCAGTGACAAAGAAATTGTAAAATAACACGTTTTCTAATAATGAACAACAAAAACGTCGTTTAATTGCCACCTTAATTGCTATGGAAAATATGATAACCATTTACATATTTGTCGCCAAAATATAAAAAACTTTCTAAACCATGGTTTAAATATGCTAAAAGTGGATATCAGAACGAAAAAAGAACGACGGAGTAATAATATTTCCCATATGTCTAACAATATTACATAAAATGTGTGTACGTAAACTATAGAAACTATAGAATTTCCAAACTGAGTTTATTTTACACAACCATCAAACATACCGTAATACTTGTGTCTTGTAAAATGTAATTTATGTAATGTTAATGTAAACAATGTATGTTCTTGTTATATATTTTAATTAATATTTGTAATAACAAAAAAATCTAACTTATTATTTGTTATGTAAAATAAAAACATCCAAATCATTTCGGCTACAATTATATCCGATTTCACAACTAAGCAAATGCATTCCAAAGAACAATACGGAAGTACCAAAAAAATGTATAATTACTGAGTTTCCATTTCTTTTTCACAACTATTGTTAATTATTTCAGTAAATCGTTCACTTCCGAATGCCAATTGCGGACATGAATTTTAAGATCCAATTTTCCTTTATAAACCTTGTCACATTTTTCACACTTGTATCTCCCAGGTTTGTGGCAGAACATGTGTTCTTTAAGGGCACTATTTGATGTGCAACCCTGCTGGCAAATTTTACAACTATATGGCCTTTCCCCAATTTGTCTTAAGATGTGTTGATAATACTGATGTTTTATAAGAAACCGTTTTTCACAAAAAACACAATTATACTTCATAATGTTTAGATGAGTTAGTTCATGATAATTCAAGCCACTTATTGCAGTGAAACGTTTTCCACACTGTTTACATTGGTAGTTCTTTTCACCCGTATGGGTTCTCATGTGTACATTTTTTGTCGTATTATCGTAAAACTGCTTGGAACAGATTTGGCATTGATGAGTTTGTTCTTGAACATGCCTTCTAATGTGAGCGAAAAGGTAGGGCTTTCATTGAAAAGATTTATCACAAAATAAACAGGACACAATATTTTCTCCATGATTATGATGCGTTCGACTTATATGTGCCTTTCTGCCATATTTTGTGGCAAAGGTTTTTTCACAAGTAGCACATTTAAATGGTCTTTTTATTGGAGCATGCACTCGTAAATGATCTTTTCTGGCACAATTTGTGTAAAACGACATAGAGCAATGATAACACTTGAAAGGTTTAACAGATCCATGTCGTGTTTGATGCTGACGCAGGTAGCTTTGTTGAGAAAAACTTTTGTCACACAAATCACATTTAAATATTTCTTTAACAGCGACGTGATTGCGTTTATTATGCGCATTCAAATTACTTTATGTGAGAAAAGTTTTATCACAAATTGAACAAATGTATTTTTGTATTCCGTGGTGAAGAGACTGTATATGGGCTTTGAGATATTTTTTACTTACTGTTGACACTTCACAAATGTGACAGGAAAATTGAACATTATTATGTGTGGCATCCACATGACACTTCAAATCGTATGCTGTGAAATACGATTTGGGACAAGATTGACACACATGAGGGCGCTGTCCATGGTGAAAAGTTATGATGTGATTATTTAGTGGCCAGTTCTCCGAAAATGTTTTTGGGCAAAGGTCACATGAAAAACGAGGTCTTGGCGTTTTGCAATGCACTCTTTTCATGTGTACTTTTAAGTTTATTGCACAACTAAGAGTTAAACCACAACTTGAACATTTAACTCCAGCCATGGTCAGAGATTTTGCACTATTTTTTTTAACTTTATCGGTTGGAGAACACAAAAGCATTTGTGGTGACGTCTCACCAAAAGAGTGCGTGCTAGGATAACTCGGAAACGTGAATGGGACAAATGTATGAAGGAACTGGCCTACATAAATTCTTGCCCTGATATAAAGAATCTCTTATCCATAATACCGTGATAGGCAAAGCAAAGGATTATAAAGTACAAAGCCAAAAATATGTGTATGCAAGATTACATGGCATCTGCTTATTGTGACAGATTTGCTTATTGTGAATCAGTTTCTCCTGTTATGCCTTATAATGTGAACAGTGAACAGTTTTTTGTAAAAATCTGCTATACACGTTTCAGCTATGGGGTAAAAATTGTAAAACCTTATAGAACAGACTGTGTAAACTTGTTTGTCTAATGCACACACAAAAATATCTGTTACTGTCAGCATTTGAGATATAAAGAATCTCTACAGTATGTTCACTACAAATAAAGTGAACTTATAGTTGTTACAAAAGGTCTGATTGTTTACTACAATACAAGTATATTTGTGAAATGTGAAAAAAGAAGATTTTACGACTTGATTCTGGTCACTGCTTCCGTATTTAATGTTATTTTTGGTCTCAGAGACACACCAGGATTTTTTAGTGCTACTTCCTATCATCAGGAAAAATCTGTACATTATATCATTATATTTACTTTTAAAACAACGAAATACTTAAATACTTTAATTAAATCGAATTACATTTATTTTATGTGCCAATCCAAAAGCACATATTGTATCTCAATTTATAAATACATTTAACATTTCAGAATGACCTAATTTTTTGGACGAGTGTCGTTTATATTGTCCCATTATTGTAACAAAAAAGGTTTGATTAAAAATAACACTTTATCTATTTCAAGGTGCAAATCTTTTTTTAAACTTCACCTTAAAATTTCAAACTTTTGATAAATAAAAGTTCAAATTTATAACCAATTAGCCCATTATTCACTGTGTATGTACCTTTCCAATGTGAATATTTCTGACATCAAAACTTCTAAAAGTTTTAGCACAATTATCACACTTAAATTTCGGAGGATGCAGTCTCCTTTCATGTTTCCTTAATACACTTGATGAACTGAACTCTTTTCCTCAAGCATGACACAAATACCAATTTTCTCCAATTTCTCGTAAAATGTGATTTTGTAGTTCATATTTGCGTGTAAATCCCTTACCACAAAATACACAATGATGCTTCTTGACACTGCTGTGGCATAGCTGATGAGATTTTAAGCTAATATTTCCTTTAAAACGTTTTCCGCACTGATTGCATTGATACCATTTCTCACACGTATGTCCGCTCAGATGAATATTTTTTTCGGTTTTGCAATAAAACTCTCTGTCGCACAGCTCACATTCGGCAGTTCGTTCAAGAATGTGTCTTCGAATATGGGAATACAAATGTTCCTTTTCAGGAAAGGGTTTCTCACAGAACACACACAAAAACTCACTCTCACTTCGCATGTGCACTCTCGCCTCGTGTCGTTTTACGTGATATGATTTTAAGAATGTTTTTTCGCAAAATTTACATTTGACTGCTTCTTTAACCTGGCCATGTGAATGCTTCAAATGAGCTTTCCAAAGATGGGTTGAACAAAACGATTTGGAACAATGGAGACACTGATGAGTTTTTTTGGACACGTTCTTACTCATATGCCTTAGAAAGTTAGTTTGTAGTGTAAAAGTAGTTTCACATCGATCGCATTTAAAAGGCATTTTACAAAAAATAATATTTTAGTATTTTGTAATCGTGTTTTATCAAACATTTCACATTTTAAGTTAAATCTGAAGTTGGTTCAACGTAAAAATAGTTTTTAAAAGTATCTCTGTAGTTTAGATGGCATCTATCAGCAATTCTGCTAAAACTATTAACCTTTAGATATATAGCATATAATACATTGATTTAGTTACACTGCGAAGACCTAAAACTTTACTGATATAATTCTGCTTCCATTTAATGATCATTCTTTTATGAAAATATGATGAAATGGTCTAAAACTTTAATTGAAATAAAATAAAACAATAAATACCATGGCAGAATAAAATAATCGAATAAAATAAATGATTTTGGGTAGAGTTCAAAAAAGAAGATTTCTGTCTCATATAAGTTATACTCCAAAATCATAAATGCAATTATAAATTTGTAAACAAAAGTTGGCTTAATGCTACAATTATAATATTCTTCGTGAAGTTCAAATAAATGAAATGAAGTTCTTTTTTTGTGAACAGGTGTGATCAAGTTTTCTTGACCACTGCGATACCATTATAAGTATTTCTTTAAGCTGAATTTGTTATGCATGGACATCCTTGCTTCGTTTCATCATACACTTGTTGTTTCCATAGTAAAAGTATTAACTCTGCAACACTGCGACGTGAATACACCTGAGTGTACAATTTGTGACAAGATTGACACTCTACTTGTTTTTCTGCTCTAAACCTCACAAGATCTTATTGCTGTCAGTGTTGGTGGAGGAGGATCGCCTTTTGAGAACTTCAATGAGGATATTGTATTCCTATGAAATCTGTCCTTTCACAACTTGCATTTACCATATCAGCACCAGATTAACAAACTTGATTTTTTATGTGTAGCTCAATATCCTCCTCTGTTTCAGGATTCTCGCTGATCCAGCACGGGTAACTCAAACTTGTCACTGTTGTCATGTAACAGTAGATACTACACACCTAATAAACAACTAAATCATCAAAAGGTTAACCAAAAAATTGTATACACATTTAATGCAATAGTGCTTATTATTTTGAAACAACTTTAATTGATGATTTTCAAATAACACCCATAATTCAATCTTAAAAATCATGTATTTTGACTGTTAAACCAACATTTACAAAACTCACTATATAATAGAGCATTTTTGGTTTTAAACTTATTCCTATGGTATATTCCATGACGATGAGAACTCATATGACACTCAATACATTTATAGGCTCTTTCACCAATCTCTTTTCTTGATTGACACGGATCACTCTCATGCCACTTTTCTTGAATATCTCGTTGGATATGTTCAAAACTTGCACCGTTGGAATTGATTAGTTTTTCACAAAACACACAGGAAATCCAGTCTTCCATAATGTCCACACTGGAAAAACCAATGATCTATTTTGAGTGCACATTGAGAACATGTAGCCTTAGACCATTTGTCGACTTATAAATATTCGCACAATGTCCACATTTAAATTTTCTTTGTTGATGTGTCAACATATGAGATCTCAGCAAGGGATCTAAACTAAATCCTTTTCCACAAATTTTGCAAATTGAACCCTTTTCACCAATTTTATGTGAAACATGACCCCATAATCCCACTTTGGTGTAAAATTTCACTTTACAGAATACACATTCAAATGGACTTATCTTTAAATGTGTAGTACGCCTATGTCGGCTCAGATTTGCTGAGCAAGTGAAAACTTTTTCGCATTGACTGCACTTGTATGGTCTTTCACCCGTATGTATTCGCATGTGCATGTTTTTCTCATAATTATCGTAAAATTGCTTCTCACAAAAGTCACAATTATAAGCTCGTTCATTAATATGTCGTCGAATATGTGCGTAGAGATGACTGCCCGTAAAATTATTTTTTCCACAAAAAATGCATGATTTTTTCCTTTGAAACTTGTGAACTATTTGAATGTGTTGATATAGACCACCTTTCGTGGAAAACCGCTTATCACACAAAGTGCACTTCAGATATTTCTGCATTGGTAAATGTGTCCGCATATGTTTCTTTAAATCACAGTTTGTGAAGAACCTCATGGAACAATTTTGACATCTGTGAGGTTTATTTTTGATGTGCATACGGTTCAAATGGGAACGAAGGGCGTCGGGAGTAAGGAATGTCTTTCCACATAATGTACACGTGTAAACTATTTTTTCCACTGCATGAATTGCATTATCATGCTTTTGTAATCCATCCTTAGTAGTAAAATATTTATTACACTTAGAACACAAAAAGCGACTTGGAATTTGCAGTGACATTGTAAAGATTAGAGAAGACTTGGAACACAGTCAAGAATTGTGATGCCTCCATTCATCATTTTTCGAGGCAATTAGTCTCAAAACCTTATAAAAAAGGAGGACGTTTGTTCAAATCAATTTGCTCAGATTTAAAAAAAAGTTGTACCTTCGGTACGAAACCGGTGTTTTATAAAAGTAAATGTTGTGTCTTTCCGTGTTAAAATAAAAAACCAGCTTTTGTAAACTATAACATCACAAAATTAACTAACAATTTTAAACTCTAAGAACAGTAAAATGTTCACGTTGGGTAAATGCATTTTCAGTTATCGTGTCACAAACGAGAAGAAGCACACGAGTTTAGTTTCTTGATTGTTATATAACTTCCAAATGAATTGAGCACTTACGATACGATAAGTAAACTTTTTCTTGGGTATATTCGCAACCAAACACTCAGTTAACGATTTTAAATATCTTTGACAATTTAAAGATCATTGTTATTGTGTAGTAAAAAAACAGCTTCAAATCTGATGCTCCCAAAATGAAACAAATATGCTGGTATTTGTTTCTGCACGTTGCTCGTTTATGTTTCACATTCTTATTTTTTGTGGAATTGTGTTAACATAGCGAGGAGCCGTAAAGCAGTGTATATTACATCTCTTACTGTTATACGTATGCAGGATGGATGAGAATGTGAATAGTGAATGTCTGCAATGTTTGTTTGCTAAACCTGATATGCTTTTCATGTTCATTTTCAACAGATTGTCCATAAAGACAAAGTTTTACTTTGTGGTACAATGCATTTTCCCCAATTCAGTAAATGTATTGTGTATTAAAGTTCTTTTGATAAAATTTTGTGAATTTTGCTGTGGGTGCACAATAGAATTTAAAAGCTTACCAATGCTATATGCTAAACAGTTTTGTAACTGGGTTACATAATCATCATACGTGCATATACCTTTATCTTTCAGATTGGACTTCCTTGCCGACTATGACTTACTCTGTTATTTTGAATATAAGCTGAAAGCATGAAAGTAAGTGTCTACTCTTCAAATTAAAAAACACAAATTTGATTGAGTAATTCACCTTGTAAATATTTTATTTTATTTATACCACAAAACAAGAATACAAATTTGAACAGATTACATAATATATACGTATACACCGATAATTTATTTGAATTTTTTTTAAAGCTATAACTTTATAACACAGTACTGCAAAAGATAGTGTTTCGGTAGTAGTGTCATTTATAATTGAAACATCAATACGTGGACGTAACATCACCGTTTTTCTAGATATTTACATATTTGATTCTACTATTGGATGGGAATTTAAATGTTTATAATATATTTTAAACTAGTTATTACGTACAAGTAAAGGCCAGTGTCATTGCACTTCAGTGCAGTAACAGAACAGCTCGACGCCACCCATATCGAAAAATATCGAAGAAAAGGTAAGTTCTGTCTAAAAATTAAAAGATCATCCAATATCTTTTGGAAATTTTGAACATTCTACGACATAGTAGAAGGTATTGACCATGCATCATTGTGTGTGGAACACTATTCTAGTAGGTAATATTCAACAGTAATATCGAAGGTGTCACTAAACTACAGTCGGCAGGGTGCTCATTTGTTTAAACCAACACCAAAATGACACTGTCTATAAATTATAAAATCACGACGTCAAATTGAGCAAAAACTAAATATTACTTCCACAGGTGCAAATAATTTTTTGGTGACTAGCTTGCAGAATATTGTCTATATATTTTTCGTGAAATCACAAAAAGAATTGGCTTAATTGATGATCTACGAAAAAAGTTATGGGAGCTCAAACATGAAAATTCGTATTGCCTAAAAATACGGGATTTGTAAAGGGAAATTCGAATTTCAACTATTCAAACTTTTGCACCAGCCAAATCTAGAAAATCAAAACTCGGATACTTCCTGTGGTAGAAGATAACACCCATATGTAAGTAATTAAGGAGTGAGTAGTCAATTTTTTCCGGTGTATTTTGGTGGACATCCTCGAAAACTTAAAAATTTGATTTTTTCAACATTATAAGGCAAAACATGTAAAAATATACGGTGATTTTTTAACTTTAGACAGAGCTTAATACAAACAAAACATGTTGAAGTGTCTCTTATGTTGATGATACCCTACATCGAAGCATGGTAATAATTTATCCTATAACGGAAAACTCACGCAATAAAAATAAAATAAAAACGGTTTAGAATATTTACAATTTCAACTCTTGAATCATTAACTAATCAATATGTTAAACAAAAGAAAAAATATATACAGACGTCACTAGACTTTTATGGACAAGACAAAGTACAACTAATTCTTCTTTTACAGTCCTTTGTTAGTCTATTTGAATTTTAGTTTGAATGTACCTTCTTCATGTTAAGCTTAAGTCTCGAAGGTCTACTTAAAACTCTACCACAATTTTTGTAATTGTATTTCGTGGTTGGATGAATGCGAATATGTTCCCATAATGAAGTTGCGGAAACAAATCCTTTATTCAAATATCGCAGTTGTGCCACCTTTCTCCGATATCCTGCAGATTATTGTCCGGAAGTTCTGATTTTAGTTCGTATTAGTACTATGTGTTCATAGTGAAAAATGCCGCTTTACCAAAAAACGAAGGTAACGTAACAAATAAACTTAATTATGGGTTTATTAGACTCTATACATTTCTTAACAGATTAACACGTTTTTTTATTTTTATGTTGATAAATACATATGTATTCGAATACATGAAAATGCGTAGTGAAAAAACCTGGATATCTCGAAAGGGATTGTTAAAGTGTTACAGTTTTCAGAGAAATATTCTAGGTTAATGTTGATGGTTCTTTTTTAAATTCTATCCTAATTAGTAAAGAATAAAATTTACTCAATTATACATCAAATATCTTTCTTTTTTTCAATTTATTCCGGTCAATAGAGTCTACTTATTAGTTATTTCCGGATGCCACCTTCGTACATGAATTCCAAGGTCCACCTTTCCTTTATACAGCTTGTCGCATTTTTTACATTTGTACCTACCAGGTTGGTGTGAGTACATGTGAGCTCGTAGGGAACCAGAGGATACACATCCCATATTGCAAATTTGACAACTGTACGGATTTTCCCCGATTTCTCTTAAAATATGTCTAAAATAGTCATATTTCACAAGGAAACCCGTGTCACAGAAAACACAATGATACTTCTTCACATTCTGATGATTTTGTTCATGATGTTTCAATCCATGTATTGCAGTGAACCGTTTTCCACACTGTTTACACTGAAAGGTTTTCTCACCAGTATGTGTTTTCATGTGTATATTTTTAGCAGAACTGTCGTAAAACTGTTTTGGACAGAACTGACATTGGTAACTTCTTTCCTCAACATGTCTTCTAATATGAGCGTAAAGATTGCCCTTTTGGTTGAAAGATTTGTTACAAAATACACAAGCACTCTGGTTTTCACCACGATTGTGAACTCTGCGAAAATGATTTTTTCGATAATGATTTGTGGCAAAGGTTTTTTCACAAGAGGTACATTTGAATGGTTTTGTTACGGGAGCATGTACTCGCATATGAATTTTCCTTGCACAATTTGAATAAAACGACATTGAGCAATATGTACACTTGAAAGATTTCTTAGCTAAATGTCGTTTCCGATGTTGATGTAGGTAGCTTTTTTGGGAAAACGTGTTATCACATAAATCACATTTGAATACCTTTTTGATAGTTGTGTGATTTCGTTGGTTGTGTGAATTCAAACCACTTTTTGTAGTGAACGTTTTATCACAAATTGAACAAATATGTGGACGTATTCCATAGTGAAGTGATTGTATATGTGCTTTGAGATACTTTTTGCATACTATTAATGCTCCACAGATGTGACATGGGAATCGTACTTTATTATGTGTGGCGTCTACATGACACTTTAAATCGGACGCTGTGATGTATGATTTGGGACAAGATTGACACACATGGGGGCGCTGCCCGTGGTGAAAAGTGATGACGTGGTTAGCTAACAGCCACTTTTCACAAAAGGTTTTTGGGCAAACGTCACACGGAAAACGTACTCGTGGGGCGAGGCTATGTTTCCTTTTCATGTGAACTTTTAAATTTTTCAAATTGCTGATTGATAAGTTGCATACTGAACACTTAACTGCTGCCATGTTTATAAAGTTTAGATAATAAATTACAATATTTGAGCACACTGATTTAAAAAAAAATTCAAGTGGAAATAAAATATATATGGCATGACAAGACCATAAAAATGTTACACTTTGCTTGAACACAAATTTTAATGTCGAATTAAATATTTGAACTGTGCTCTCTGCAAAACTCAAATGAATGAATTGATATTCACCTTGGTCCGCTTAAGGGTTGTTGAATGCGTCACTTCACGGACAAGTCTGTTAAGAATTTAGTAAAAAATATTAATTTTCTCCGTTCAATATTTTAGCTAAAGGTATATAGAACTCAATTCTTCAAAACATATGCATCCAATGTACAAACACACCTGCTTGTTCTCTTCAGTGGAAGCCGGTACACTAAGCTTATTAACCAGAAGTTATGATGAAAAGTAAACAGTACGGTTTACCTTTTATGACCAACATGTGTGAGTGTGAGGCAAAATGCATACATTCATATAAAAAAAAATGTGAAAACTGTTTTTACATATAAAGTAAAGCCAATGTTAGCCAGTTGTGTCAATATTTAGTGAGCTTGGTCTGCTTAAAAATAAATACAAACAAAAACAGTCTTATTTATTTAATACTACCTATGTTCTGCAGACACGGTTGTATTCGTTCTTTTTAAGAAACCAATGTATAAATGGAAAGGAGGTTGTATTCGTTTGTAAGAATAAGTTGGGTTCCATTTATTCATAAATCATGAATAAGCTGTTTTTCTTTCCTGCTACTGTAAAAACACACATATTTAAATTAAAAACATATTAAAAATACTTTAACATACTTTTATTCATTTCAATATAAATCAGCATAAACTTTAACAAGTACGTACAACCTAAATATATTGCAATGTTTATTTATAATGCACTATCAGATGTGGATATTACATTATATTATGCCGATTTTGTTACGCATCCTATCTGACAAACATAACAGTTGAAAGCTCTTTCCCCAATCTTCATAAAATGTGATTCTGCAGTCCTGTGTTAGTACCAAACCGTTTCTTACAAAATACTTATTCAAACATTTGTTGATCCACGTGTCTTTTTTCATGTTGTCTTAAATACATTCTGCAAGAAAAACTTTTCGCACATATTACGCACTTGAATGACCGTTCACCCGTATGTCTTATCAAGTGTAGATTTTTTCCCATACAAGGTTATAAAACTGCTTATCACACAACTCACACGTTTGCCATTTTTCCTGTATATGTCGTCGAATATGGTCCAATATACCTGCTTTTTGTGATAATATTTTTCCACAAAATACACAAGTAACCTGTCCTGAGACCTTGAAAACTGTTCGAAAGCGGCTTTTTCGACCACTTTTTGATGCAAACTGTTTTTTGTACAAATGATTTCCAACAGAGTTGACAGGGAAGACGAATTCGGGTAGATGTACAATGCACAGCTTTCATATGACGATTTAAATCTTTTCCAGAAGACAGAACTTAATTTCACATTGAACACCTTGATTGATTCATTATTTTTATTTTCTGTAAACGCTGGGTAAACATACAACCAATAAAAATATTTAATGCAGAGACGGTTGTAGTAAATATATGAAAATATAGCCTTAAAACGTGTAGTATTAGTGCAAAAGAGAAAAAAAGATCGTGTCACATAAACAAAATGATAGCATATAAGACTCCCATCAGTCTATGCTACGGTAAAGGATAGTGAAGTATCAAGCTATGCAAGGCTGGTAAACATTTATCTGTATATTACTGTCACATTTTTTGTTGGGTTGCCTTGTAGTCGATATAAAGTCATGATTTATCTCCAGTTATTATCTTTGCTATCGAGAATTGAATACATTGAAATATCATCAGTCGATTCTTTATCAATGTTTTTATAACGATTACTTTAAAGTAAATTCGAAGTTTACTCTTGAGCCGTAGCCTCGAATAAATACATGTTTGTAATTTGTTAAGTGAGTGGATCTTTACTGTTTTGTTCTGACTGAGCAAACACAAAACATATCCGCGTTCTCATTCTTATAAAATGCTAGAAAGTCAAAAGTAGGTCAAACACAAATGACAGTATTTGTTTGGGATGCGTGACAATATTTTGCATATCTTTTAGTAAAAAATATCATGCACTCTTAGCCTTGTAAGCTGGTAAACAAAAAAAGAGCGGTTTTCGGAATCGATTTTATTTGTCTTTCTACCAAAATTATTTTATAATTTTATATTTCTACATACAATAATATACTAACATCAAAGCTGAAACTACTGTTTTTGCACAAAAGGAAAGTGTACCCTTCCAGTGTGAATATTTCTGCCCTCAAAACTTCTAAAAGCTTTATCCCTATTATCACACTAGAATTTTAGAGGCTGCTGTCTTTTGTCATGTTTTCTTAATGCACTAGATGAACCGAACTTATTCTCGCAAGCACGACACAAATATCAATTTTCTCCAATTTCTCGGAAAATGCGGGTATGTAGTTCAGATTTCCGAGTAAAACCTTTATCACAAAAAACACAATGATAAAATGCTAATATTTCCTTTAAAACTTTTTCCGCACTGCTTGCACTGATACCATCTCTCACACGTGTGTCCGCTCAGATGAATATTTTTTTTCGGTTTTAAAATAAAACTCTTTAATGATTTCAAAGGAATGTGCTATAAAGCTAAAGAACAATTATGAGATATTGGTGACAAAAATCGTAAACCTGAATCGTGGAAACTTTTCTGATGAATCATGATATGTTCGTCTAAAATGAATTTGAATAAGTTAAAAATATAATATATAAAAATTAGTTGTTGTATAATTTTCGAACTACTGCCGATGGAGAGTCGAGACTTGGCATATACTATTTTCTCAATAACAGCTGAAA
>JAQFZG010003127.1:0-14382 GCA_034695465.1 Entomobrya nicoleti | reverse complement strand
TAAGAAAGAAAATCCTGAAGTATTCAGTGACTATGAGGTTGCTATGAAACAGCGATTGGAGGAACGAAGAAGTGTAAGAAATTAAAAATATTTAAAACCAAATAATGGAAATTTAAGTTATGATAACCATGTTTATAAATTTTTACTATTTTTTTAGGTTCCAAAACCTAAAGCTGTTGCCCAAGTTGCCCAGCCGGTTGAAATTCTTGTTCTTGATAGCAAAGATGATCAACATATCCATGGCTTAATTGAAACACGACAAGTGAGATAAAAAATAATTATTTTAAAATTTGGGTTAAAATAACTAAAAATTAAATGATTTATGATTTGTAAAGGTGTCCAATCATACAATTGAGAATACCGAAGACACAGCCACTCTTAAAAGTACATGAAAACAGGCAATTTTTATATAACGAATCAATTAATTAAAATTGCAAATTAAATTTAAAAAATTAAAAGTTGGTTCAATGAATCAAAATTAAGATTTTTTTTTTTAATTGGTTAAATAAATTAAAGTTGCGACTAAGTAAAAAAGAATGGTTTAATAATTTAAAATTGCAATTGAAAAAAATAGTTTTATCAAGTTTATTGCACCCCAAAATATATTTGGTGGACAGCAGGCGTCAATGTATTTTGTTTTTTTGGCGAATAAAACTATATTGCAAATTGACGCAGATATTTAAATCTTTAAATTTTAATGAGTTAAAAAATAACTTTCATTATTTTAATAACAAGTTGGAGAATAGCGGACTTAAAAACAATCAAATGTAGCATTTTTAATAGGTATACTTAACTAAGCATATTGACATCTTTACCCAAAAAATACCATAACTCGAATATATCGCTATTATTAACTTCAAATCTCTACATACTACCAATACATAAGAGTAATAGTATAATTTAAACCAGACTCGCAAAATTCCAAAAACGTATCTCGATGATAGTGAAAAAATGGATAAGCCTCCTCCACAAAATAGATCTGACAACTATTTGCAAACTTTCTAAACATCATTTTCCTCGGCACAATTTTCAAAGCCTTGTCCCTAAATTCAACTGATATATCTACCAATCCCCCAAAGAACTGACTCTGATACCAGCAAATAGCTAATGGTGTAAACATCGCTCCTAATACTACCGCACAAGCAATTGGACCAACTTCCCAAATAATATTTTGAAACTTTACAAAAAAGAATAGCAATATTGACACACATGCCAACATGCCTATTTGATGAAATGATATAAAAACGCTTCCCATGATTTCATTCACCCTTTCATTTAAATGTCTCTGAATTCTGCAGAGTTTCAAAATCTCTTCATCTTCCAACACTCCAAAATATCTTGTTTCTAATTTGCATCTATTACCTTGTCTACTATGTACCCTTTCTACAGTCAAATCGTTCAATATTCCAGTTGCCAAGAAACAGTAGAGCTCAATCAACAGTGCATAAGTTACAATAAGATTTCCACCCATTTGAATTCCAGCTGCGAGCAGAATTATGAAAGGGATATATCTAAGCTCCAAATTCCATTCAATTTCAAGCCATTCCTTTATTAGCACGTTGGTGAGTTCGAGAGGATGAAATATTGTGATTAAAATTAGAAACCCAATAACTACAGACGCCACACTAGTCAAGGTTACCAACTCTTCTAACATGACGATAGACTTTTTATGCTGCCGATCTAATTGAATGTTGTGGGTTTTGAGAAATTCGATGAATATTTGGTTGTATGAAAATATTTCATTGAAGACTTCAATTATGTTATGTCGTTGTCTATATGCTATAACAGCGATGCCCAAGATGCTTAGTTCAATCATTACTTCACCCCATTCAAGGACAGTAGTTGTAAATTCAAATATTTGGTGTTTGTCGATGTTAGGATTATCCAAATATTCACCTGCTTCTTCTGGTATGTCCTTTAGGAACATTTTGGGGTAAAGCTGGAGTATATGAACGATTGAGAAACACCATCCTGCCATGTATCCGCATAGGCTGTAAAGGTATAAAAAATGTGTTTACGGAGTTTTTATTTAATTAACACTTAAATTAATTAACAAAAGCTTACATATTATTGAGATGGATGTATTTTTTTGCAGAAACAAATTTCCCGGTTGTCTTGTCGTAACTGATGTAGCTTCCACCAGAGTAGTTGAACACGTAGATACGTTTCTGAACAGTTCTTATAGCTTTTTCGGATATCATTTTGCACTATAGGGAACCTAAATTTGGCTTTTGGGGTATTTTGAAATATTGGTTTCAATCAAAATACGTAGAATATGATAACTGAGAGTTGAATGTCAATCTGAGGTTATTTTTGCTCCTACTATTTAATACTTATCATGCAGTATTGGAATATTTAAAATTATTTCAACCTCAGCCCATTGTGCAATATACTGACTGGTTGGCTCAAGTAATTTTTGATTGCGTAATAACTTAAGCTAGAATGCTCAGGAGATAGAAGGATTGCGTAACCGGCTTGTCAACCATTTGGTTTTAAGTATATTTAAGTATTCCATAAGGTATGATATAAGCCTAGAGACAATTATATTAATCGGATTATGAAACATGAGCTCTTGAGTTAAGAAATAGAAAAAAATCGTAGGAAAAAAAATTATTTTCAAAATTTATTTTAGACAAATCAAGCCTTTGGTGAAGAATTTAGCTGATAAAAATCAGTAAATATTTCTAGTTCGCTAAATTATTAATTTTAATTAAATAAGTTTTAAGTTTAAGCAATACTTATTTAAGTAGTAGAAAGGACTATAAATCTAATAAATTTGAATACCTTGTTCATATTAATAAAATATCTAGAAATTAGAATTAGATTAAGAATTTATGTAATATTGATTTTTTATAAGTTGAAATGTTAAGTCAAGAGAGAACATAAGTTTGAAAAGCGCCACGGAATGTTTTCATGTATAGCAGTAAAACATTATTTTACATAAAAACTTATTTGAATGCATTTGAAAGAATTCCTAAACTTATTATTTTTTCTTTGAATTACTTTGTACTGTCATTTAGCTAATATATGCTTTATTGCTTTATACTGTAGAATATATGCTAAACTGTGAAACTAAGCTATAGTATATGTGAAACTTATTTAAGCTGAATAAAATGAACATTTTCATTTATGAATTAATTTTCTGCTAAATTAATAACAATAAATTACCAGTATCCCTAAACTAATATCCTGTAAATCTTAAAACCTAACCTAAACTTACCAGAACATTAAATTAATCGCATGATCAAGCCCAGCCGCACAAAATTCCAAGAAAGTATTTTTATGAAAATGAAAGAACGGATATGCCTCCTCCACATAATACGTTTGACAACTGTATGCAAATCGTCGAAACATTGTTCTACGCGGTACAACATTCATAGCATTTTCCCTAAACTCATCCGATGTATCGACAAGTAATCCAAAGAACTGACTCTGAAACCAACTAATCGCCAATGGTGCAAATATTGCCCCTACAACTACAGCACAAGCAATTGGACCAACTTCCCAAATAACGTTTTGAAATTTCACAAAGAAGAAAAGCATTATTGACAAGGTTGCTAAGAAACCTATTTGATGGAATGAAATGAAAACGCTTCCCATGATTTCATTAACCCTTTCATTCAAATATCTCTGGATTCTGTACAGCATACAAATTTCATCATCTTCCAACACTCCAAAGAATCTAGTTTCCAATGAGCACCTATTCCCTTGTCTACTCTGCACACTTTCTACAGTCAGATCATTTAATATGCCTGTCACCAAGAAACTGTACATTGCAATCAGAAGTGCATAAGTTATGACAAGATTTCCCACATGCTGAATCGAAATAGTGAAGAGAATGATCCATGGTAATAGGCTTGGCTGTAAGTTCCATTCAATTTCGAACCATTCTTTGATTAGCACGTGAGTAGGCTCTAGAGGATGCAAACATGTGATTAAAACCAGTAAGCAGAGAATCACTGAACCTACACTACTTGCAATTACTATGCCTTCTAGCGTTACCATTGCCTTTTTATGCTGCCGGTCTAATGCAATGTTTCGATTTTTCAGATATTCGAGAATGGTTTGGTTATATGAAATTATTTCATTGTAGAGATGTATTATGTTATGCTGTTGCCTGTACTGTACTAAGGCTATTCCTGATATGCTAAGTATTACTAGGATTTCACCCCATGCAATTACATTAGTTGCGAAGGCAAACATTTCGTCTTTTTCAAAATCGGGATCTTCAGAAACACCTTGTTCTTCAGGTATGTCGTCGGAGTTCATTTTTAGGTAGAGTTGGACAATGTGAAGAAATGCGAAAAACCATCCTCCGGAAGTGTAATATAGCCTGCAAAGTACTCAAATAATTAGAATTACTTTTTAAAAGAAAATGACGTTAAATATTGAGTAACTTACACGTTGAAATGTATGTAGGGATTGGGTCGCACGATTTTTCCAGTTTTCTTATCGAAACTCAACCAGGCTCCACCACAAAAGTTAAAGAAGTAGATGCGCCGTTGTATATTTCGAATGGCTTTGCTTGATAGCATTTTTGCACTAGATGGGAAACAAATGTTGGTTTATGGGATGTTTTAAGGACTGAGCAGTCAGAATAATTTGCGTCAAATTTATATATTGCTATTTTTTAATTTGAGAATAAAATTATTTCGAAATCTTTTTAAAAATGTTAAAATTAAATTTGGTATTTTAAAAAGCTATTTTGTATGTTTAATAGATGATTGTTCATTACAGTTATGTTAAAAAAGTACCTCATGTGGTTTGATATAAGCTATCCGTAAGTAAATTGATGATTAAAATTAAATATATGTTTTAAAGGAAGTTTAGACGATGCTAAGTATTTAATTTATTATATTAAATGCTTAAAGATTCTTTATTAAAAGTAAAAATATATATAGTTTAAAATGTATTTAAGATTTGAATAAATTTTATTTTGTAAAGTTGCTGGAAAATAATGATTGACAGTAGGCGTGGCCGGAACGACTTATTTTTTTGCAAAACCCAGAAGTTTTAAAATATAAAATTGTTTTCAAGTATTAATTTTAAAATATTTTTACTCCAATGTATAAAAAATGTCGCATATATTTATATTATAACGCAATTTTAAGTTACCACATTCAAACGGTCAGCTAACCAGGTTTGATTTTAGATAACCCATTTGTTCAAATATTGAACAAGCAATCAGCGTCAAGAATGATTATAATAATGATCATGTTTGAAGCTTAGAAAATGGCTTAAATATAATTTACACATATTCCAAATGATGCTTTTAATTTAGCTGTTTTTTGCATCAATTCTCCATCTGCTATTTAATATTTTTTCGCATTATTTTTTTTTCGTAACTTCATTTACATATTATTTAATGGAATTTAAGGACTAGAGTCGATTTCAAAGCGTAACATTTCACTAGTTTGTATATTTTTAGTGTTGTTTAATTTGATTCTTATACTATTAGACTTTGTAATAGCAGCCTGTCGTAAAAATAATATATTATGGGCAATTTTAAACGTATTTAATATATAAGTACGTTATAAAAATTTCCATTGAAGTTCAATAGTATCACTACAATATATATTAAAAAACGTCGAAAACAGCTTGTTTTGCCAGTTTAAGGTACCTAAACGTATATCCAAATAATATAAAGTTCAAGGTTTTTAAGCCAACCAAAACGCTTTGACGTATCATTAGGATGTATTGATGTTCTACAACTTGGCTATCCAAGCTATTTTTCTATGCTTAAATAACTTGCTTTCATAACAAGTACAACATATAACTAATTGTTTTGTCACAAACGAACATACGGTATATAATATGAAATAAGGAAGCCACAAAATGTTATGGACTTATTTAACTAGCCATATTACCCGACAGGAAGAACACTGTCGCCAATACGAAGTAAACCCACTTTAAAAATTTAAACTACAGAAAACTTAAGAGTACAGTTGTCTAAAATTTTATTTACGTATGGTGCTACGAAAAACACTATTGGACCAACGCCAGCAAGTTTCAAATAAATCATCAGAGTCTAATATTATTTCAGTGATATTACGATTTTTTTGGAAATTAAAATAGTAAAATAGGCTATAAAAGACATTTAAGTATTTTAAATGTTTAATTTCGATAAATTTATTTTCATAGTTTACATTGTAACTAGTTTAGTTCATCCTAACTTCGCATTCATCGGACTGGAATATCTCAAGGATAACGGAATAAGTGCCGTGAATGGGTTTTCGGAATACACTGTTCGCGTTTTAAATTTCAATGGTTTCGATATTAATTTCCTGTTAGTTACCCAACCAATTATTCTGCTTCGCTATTTTGCGTTTCCAGGCGAATTGCCTCTGTATCCATACGAGTGGAAATCTACAAGATCTCAGTGGATTAGTGAAATGAATTTATCCCCTTCAAAAAATTCTGCCTTCCGGAAAATGGATCCAGAAACGATGTCACTTTACACTAACAACTCAAAGACGTACGTTGAACTAACAACAAATGATCACTTCAATCTACATAACAGAAACATACGCTGTGAAGCGAATATATACTTTCATCCACCAAGTCAAAATACCGCCCCATCTTTGTATTCGCAAACACAAGTAGGAATTGTCATAAAGGATCCATTTTGGATCAAGTATGAGTTCACTAGAGATATGTCTGATGCAATGCAAATATATCAAATTAGAACTATTCCAAAATATTCCATTCTGATTTGTGAACCAAGCGAACATACAGTCTGTTACAATGAGCAAGAAAAAATCAAGTGGGTTAATACTGCCCTTGGCTATCCAAACACAATTTACATGTCAGATATTATGCTTTATCTAGAAATATCATCTTCAGGACGTCAAAATGTATACATATTTTGTCCATACTGCGATCCATGCGAACCTTACAAATTCGTATACCTGGAATGCTACTTAGTGTCCAGTACAAATATATTGCAGGATCATCAAAATTTGATAGATGAGCTAACAAGCCAAAAACCAGATTATCTAAATGTACAACTTCAAATTTACATTCCACAGTACAACGACATTAAAAATAGATTAAAAAGTAGAGCTGTTTTAGACCAAGTCCACATGTTTTCCGTGAAGGAAGCCCTATTTCTAAAATACTTAGCAGATATAATTATAATATCGGATATGCTAGGAGGAAATGGCACAGATATAGAATTTATGAATTACGAAACACCTCTTATCGAGTATACTTATTGCAGGAAATTAGAGATTGTCCAAAAACATCCGAAATTGTTACCTAAAATCTTAACCCACGCGCCAAAAAGTATTACGGCAGCGCAACAAATGGGTTTGCTAGTTCGACGAAATAAATTAGTATTTGTCAGCTGCCACAAGAAACAGAGCCATTGGATACATCAGCTAAAAGAACTTGTTGTTGTGTTTGACTTGTGTACATGGTGTTTCCTAATAATATTTCTATTTGTAGTCTCCTGCATTTCAAACCATTCATCAAAATCGACAATTGATGACATTCGAAAATGGAGACCATGTCTTTGTCTTGACACATGTTTCCAGCTTTTGGCCACAATGCTTGAACAGTCATCTGATTTATTTGATCGTAAAAAGTGTCTGAATAGATTGCCTTTCTTTTTAATATTTTCGTCCATACCGTTGGCCATGCTTGTATTAATGAACCAGTACAAAGGTGACAATATCAACAGACTAACCTTGGAGCCGCCACTTATGCCTTTTGACACATTTGAGAAATTAGTGGAATATAAGTTTAAAATTTACTCCCGCCCTATTCGCTTGGCACAATATTCGTTTTTGAAGTATGTTTTAGAAGTTGACAGAGATTATAATCAAATTAGCCGACACGAAGCATTTCCCATTGTTTCACAGTTGTGGTCCGAAAAAATTTCGGCAGCTGGTATCCTAAATAGACTTAGCTCACTAAAAAATGAAATATCGGAACGATCTTGGTTGTACCTTAACAACTCTGAACTACATCCTGGTTGGAACAGTACATCTGTAACAATTTTGTATGAAGAAAATACATATTCCCTAATGGAGTCGCATTTGGAAGAGTGTGACAAATCTGCTGCAATACTAAGTGAGGAAGACAGCATTCCAATGTACAGTGCTCTTCAAGTCAAACAGAAACCTGTATTTATGGGCAAGGAGATTTTAAACGTTTGTTTTAATTCATATAATTATTTTGGATACTTGCCAAAACAAATGACTTTAAGAGGTAGCTACTATTTTGAAACGGGCATTGTAAATTGGTGGCAGGATTATTTTAAGTGGTCGCTAATGATGAAAGCTAAAGCAAAAGAAGTGCAAGTTATGTCAGAACACAATGGAAATGAAACGGTTGCTATAACGACAAGACATGGTAATCAGGTTTATGGTCTTTGCTTAATACCATTGTTTGGCCTGGCTTTAGCATCGTCTTTATTTGCTATATTTGAAACTGGGCTGAGCATGGTAATTATTAAGTATTTTTACATGAATTGTTACAAGCCAATTGCATCAGCGGTTTCCATGCTAAAAGCACTGCTGCCTAGAAGAACGAAAGTACAAGTTACAAACAGCGAAGGGCCAAACAATTCAAACGGCGTTTGGGCATGGAAACCATTAAACTGACGGGCTGTAAATATATTACCAATATGTTACAATTTTAAAACCTTTTTAAACCCATTTTAGAACATATGCTTTTGTACTTATTTTGAGAAGTAGGCAACGTTTTCCTTGCTTACTATTGGGAAACATACATGTTTATAAATACAGTACTTCTCGTGTGGCGCATTTGAAATATTTAAGGTAGGTAGGATTTAAAGGATAATTATATGCTTTAAATGTTAAAATTATTGCTGTACATTTCTGTAGAAATCAAATCTATACGTTTATATTTGATAGCAAATATTACTTATTGATATAATATTTATTTAATATAATTATTTTAACAATGCATTAAAATTAATAACATTTAGAAAATAGTGTTTATTTTATAGTATCGCTTGTGTTGGCCACTTGCAAAATACATAATAAAATAACCACCGATTTCGGCTTGGAAAAATATTATGCTTGTATTTAGCCTCCGTAATGCAAATAATTGTCCTAAACAACTGCAAGGTTGTCTTGGAAACCAATTTCGGAGCATAAGTAATCTGTTTTTATATGTTTATATAAAACTCTTGAAGAAACATGCACTTAAGACATATAAAATGCATGTTTTCTTGCCCAACATGGTAACTTTACTTACGTACTCATTAATTTTGAAAAATTAAACCGTTCTGACTGTACTAACACTCGACATAAGTTACGACTCTACAATCACTTATACGTAGAACTGCATTTTTCATTGCATGGTGTTTCTTTGAATAAATACTTTCTTTCAGCCAATATATTAAAAGTAATGCATAACATTTGTAAATATATCCAGAAGCAGTAATGTTTAGAGTCTAAAATTATTTTTTGTGAATTCTTTCCCAGAAGTGAATAATTATTATATTTTAAAACTTAATGTATATTTGGTAAAGTATTTTTGTTGGGGATATTTATATTATGTAAGTGCAGAAAGTAAGTTATTTTATAACTAATAGCCTAGTTGTTTTAGATTACGCATGACAATCCATTAGATCAATTCAAATCAAAAATACAGAATAAAAATAAATATTTCAAGTATGGCTGCTTTCTACAAAAAGTTGGCAAGTTGTTTTCATAATGATAATCAATAAACGCTAAGTAAACTAAAATAAAGTAACAAGCTGCTTGTACTAGCCTTGATTCGAAATATCAATTCTTAACTCACATCAAATGGTTATCCGTTATCCTTTTTACCAGAACATAAGATTAATTGCATAGTCCAGTCCCGCAGCACAAAACTCTAGAAACGTTCCTTTATCATAATGAAAAAATGGATATGCTTCCTCAACATAAAATGTTTGACAACTGTACGCAAATCTCCTAAACATTGTTTTCCTCGGAACCACCTTTAAAGCCATATCCTTAAACTCATCCGATATATTAACCAAAACACCAAAGAAATTACTCTGATAATAGCAAATCAATAAAGGCGTTAAAACCGACCCAATCACAACCGCACAAGCAATCGGTCCAGTTTCCCAAATGAAACTCTGATACTTCACCGCAAAGAACAGCATTATAGCCAGTGCACCTAACATACCAACTTGATGAAATGATATGAGTACCGTACTCAATATATCATTTAATCTTAGATTTATCTGCCTTTGAATTCTGTACAGCCTGCAAATTTCTTCATCTTCCAGGATCCCGTAGTATCTAGTTTCCAATTCCAATCTGGCCCCTTGTCTACTTCGTACTGCCTCAACTGTCAAATCATCCAATAAAGTCGTTGCCATGAAAACATGACATTCAACTAGCAATCCAAACGTGAGAATAGCATTTCCACAAGATTGTACCGCACAAGTGAGCATTATTATCCAAGGAATTAGAACCGGTCTCCATTCAAACTCCAATTCAAGCCAGTCCTTTTCCAGAGGATGCAGACAAGTGAGTAGAAGCAAAAAACAGAGAACTATTGAGCCTATACCAGAAAATAGAAGTAGTACTTCGTATTTTCGCATATCTTTTTTGTGCTTGCGATCCATTTGAATATTTCGTGTTTTGAGAAATAGTAGGATTTTCTCGTTATATGCGAATAGCTCGTTGTATAGCCAAATTATATTGGAATTTTGCAAAAAAGCTGCAATACTTATGCTCTGAATACTGGTAACGACTGCTAGTTCTCCCCATCCTATAACCATTGTAGCAAAGGCATACTTATCCTTTTTGTCGGTTGTTGCAACCGAGGTTCCGCCATCTTCTGGAATTTCGTTTGGGTGAAGATTTAAAAAGATTTGGAGAGCTTGAGCAAATATGAAGAGGCATCCTCCGTTGAAGCCAAAGAAACTGAAGAAAAAAATAACAGGTATTAAAATTCTGGTATACAATATTAAATTTGGAATAATTGTGTAAAGATTTACTTTTGGAAGAATATAAACGGATGTGGTAGGATGATCTTGTCGGATTTTTTGTCCCAAGTTTGGAGACTTCCAGTGCAAAATTTAAAGCTATAAATACGCCATTTGACGTACTTGATTGCAAGAGGAGACAGCATTATGGGGCAAAATGAAACATTTTTTTGGATAATGAGTTGAATACTTGGGTTCCATTTAAGGTAGCTAACATTATTCAACTGAGGGTTATGTCAAGGCTTTACAGGAATATTATTTTTCTAGTGACGTAAAAAAACAAGTTGCGAAATTCTGTAAAAAATATATATTTTTTTGTTATTTTGAGAATATAACCGACAGATACCACAGAAAGGCGTGTCGTTTAATATTTTGGGATTTCCGGGATATCATGCAATTTTTTTTAACAGGGTTGAACTTACATAGAATAAATTAAATTCTTGAAGTTTTTTCTAAAATATATGCGTTGATACATGAATCCGACTTGTTGCTGAATTTTCTAAAAAAAAACATCAAGTGGCTTATTTATGTAAGATTCAAAATTATATGACAACTCATATGCCGAATAAAAGAATTCTATAACGCTTGGCCAAAGTAGTCTTATTTCTGTAAAGCTTTGATGAAATAGCCGAGAAAAATAGAATGTCAAATATATCGATATTTAAAATCCAGAATTACAGGTTTTTGCTCATAATGTTATTCTAGTTGACATTCGTGATTATTAATTAAGACTATTCTTTAAGATATGGTTTGCAACGACTTGACATAACATATCCATATTTGGAATATTTGGTAATGTTCTGAAGTATTCATGTCTTTTAATCGGTTTTTTTGCGGCAATGCACAATTAAAACTGTTGGTAAAAATAAAATTTCACAGCTAATTTACCTAATTTGATCTTATTGAGTGTACGAACGAAAAGTGAACAAAGTACCTCACTAATTTTATTACAAATTAATTTTCAAAAAAAGGTTGAGATGTAATTAGTGTTAAAAGTTGTTTGCTTTTGTGTTGTTCTTTTTTCACAGGTAAAATATAATATACTAATTATTGGTTGGAGAAAATTGAATTGAAATCCGCAAAAAGCTCTTTGCTTGAAAAACTAATGCGAATCTATTTAGACAATTGAATTTTTTTTTGACATTATAAACATTATTGTTTTTATTTAAGAAACCACAAAATTGAGATAAACATTAAAAATAAGGTTAAAATAATTGGACTCTTGATGGACACAATTTGTCACGATCTTTAAGCCAGACATTTTTTTCAACCTAATTTCTATTTAAAACAGGTAGTCTTTCAAAATTACTCAAATTTTGGGCTTCCAGATTTAAAACTAGAGCAGCCGTAGTAAATGTTATGTCATGAATTGCAAATTCTTTTTTGTTTTACACATTTAAGTACATAATAATGAATATATTAACAATAATATCCAAACAAATCACCAAGGCTTGCCCAATTTAAAGGGGTCATATCAAATATCAAATTCCTTAGCATTTGACATGTACACATGAAATTCAAAATACAGATATATGTATATACGTAGTTTTTTTCGGTGAACAAGCAAACAGACTTGACCGGATGCTGTGTTTTTCATCAGTCTAGACATTAGTTATGCTTTAAAAAGTAATTAAAACACTTGCGACTTAAGTTTAACTGCCTTTTCCTGAAAGTATTCGCATGGAACTAATGTCTTACTTTTCACATGGAAAAGTACTTTACTAATAATAAGTTTTACTTGCTGGTTGAATTGCTGCTTACTTTCGTGGTGAGAAGTAATACCAAAGCCTTATAATTAATATTTTGGTTATGTATCCAGGTATATGATTATTTTTTCATAATAATTTTCCATAGCCAAGTACAACATTTATCAAATTGGTTTGCTCAGTTTAGCAATAATCCAGGACAGCTTACACAAGTTAGCCATTGCTCGGAAAACTGATAACTTAAAACATATATTGCCTTAATACATATCATTGACAATTTAAAAGTCTTGAAAAAGTTAACGGCAAGTTAACGAAAGCTAGAACTTTAAAATAAAGACAACTCTTATTGCCATTAAAATGAATAGTAATAATATAAAAGTTTATGGAACATTTTTTAGAAACTGACGTGTCTGAATTTTACCTTTAAATTTATTTTAAAA
This sequence comes from Entomobrya nicoleti, assembly GCA_034695465.1. Taxonomy (NCBI): domain Eukaryota; kingdom Metazoa; phylum Arthropoda; class Collembola; order Entomobryomorpha; family Entomobryidae; genus Entomobrya; species Entomobrya nicoleti. Next base: position 1,279 of record JAQFZG010003127.1, on the reverse strand, counting down.
GAAATTTAATTTCGGAAAAATTCCAAACAAACAGTCTGGTTCCAAACAAACTGATTTAGGGAGTGAGCATCTCGCCCAGAAGTCCAATGACCTATGTAAGTTGCGCAATATGAGATAGTAATTTAAAGAATTGTACATACATGACGGGTTTTTTCTTTAGTTAAATTCATTACATATTTTGAGCTTACTGCCGCTAAATCCTGATAACGAATATGCCTGATTTAGGGCATCGAATTGAATTGTAATAGTAGCTAGCTGCATTCCAAAAGTTTTACAATATTCTCTCGCTGTAGTCCAGTTCTAAAAAAAATAATGAAAGTAAGGTTAAGTTTATAATAGTTAAATAAATATACAGTCTAAAAACGTTGATAGTATTTGGGTTCTAATCAAATAACTACCCGAAATTCAGACCAATCTTCAAAGTATGATTTCCCATCAACATTGGCGATGAACTTGAGCATTGGAACATTTCCATCTGTAAAAAAAATGCATTAAAGTCATTGCTTATTTTATATAATATACTTATTATTTACTTCTAGACAAGTTACATCTGTTTTCTTCAACCGGTTTCCTAATGGATACAGAACCCGCTAAGGCGGCAACTGTTAGTAAAATGTAAAGGTTAAACATTTTGTTGGACAAATGTGTTAGTTTTATTTGTTTGTTGTTTAAATGAATTATATTAGTAAACTGATGAATTCAGGTGGTCAAATTCGGCTTTATATATGATTTATTGAATCAAAGTACGTCATCTTATCCCATATAAAATATACATGCACAAACGTGATTCAACTTGAACTTAACCTTATTGTCATTAAATAATAAATATCAGGATGTGTCAATCATACACTTGCAATAAATTGCTGATTGGAATTCATTCAGTTTTTGATAAGCGATTCATTCATGAAATAATTTGACTTACCCGTTATCACAGTATCGCATTTTTTAACAACTTTGTTTTTTACATTAAAATTATTCTTAAAAATTACTCTTAAAAGTTAACGTTTTCGATGTGCTGTAAATATCAACAAGATATGGATGAATGTTCACATGATTTTTTAATTCTAGAATCACAAACAGAAAAACAAGAGAACCGTCAGCCGACTCATCTTACAATATAACTTCAATAAAAGTACAATCAGTGATAAGTGGAATATAATTGGTATACTCAAACAATTGGTTTTGACTTGTCCGATAAAAAAATGTTAAAACTTGCAAATTCCATTGAGAAGTTTTGATGTTTGCCGTAAGTTCGTTTGTGTGTATTGATTACGTGGGA
>JAQFZG010003126.1:0-14383 GCA_034695465.1 Entomobrya nicoleti | reverse complement strand
GAAACATAACTAAATTCTAAGTGCATAATAAACGTGTTATATATAAAATGTTGTACATTTTTATATATAGCTACAAATTTAATAACAAAATTACTGAAACTTAAAACTGCATGCATGTTTTTTTCTACTAATCAACAAAACGTAATGTAAAGATAACACCGTGTTTTTTTCGCATAATTTTTTGTTTGTTTGCTTTTACATGTTGCAACAGTCAATATGTTCAGGTGTGTGTTTTTTTTTTCGCAAAGGGTCAAATTTTTCATCCGCCTGGACTGAAAACTTGAGCTTGTTTTGTTTGTATGCTGATAGTTTATCAATAACATACCAATTTCGAAATATACAACGGTTTGTTTTTAATAATAAGAGTAAATATATATCATATATACTATATAAAGATACAAAGAGAACTACAGTTTTGGTTTGTATTTCAAAAAACAAAAAAATAACAAACAACTTCATGATAAACACATGGAAAAGAATATATAAGAGAAATATCGTTCATTACGTTTTATATCAGTGGTACAGTTACAATATCAAGCTCACCCATTTAAAAAAATAACAAACATTCTCCATCTCAATTCTCTCCTTATTAACTAATATTATGTATTGTGATATATTGGATATCTTCTATACTAAATGTATTTATATCATCAACTGTGTACTTACAAATTAGTGTAAAGCAAGACGGTAATGAACAAAAAAATTGCAAAAATCTTTTATCCAGTATCTTCCTTTTATTATTATGTTACATCAAAAAGTTCCTGACAAGCTAATAGGATACATGATCATAATACATACATACGAGCCACAATATGTACACCATTTTTTAATAAATTCTTTGTTCCATTCAATTTCACGATAATAATATACAATGTCTATAAGCTAGTTAAGTTTTACCTTTCATAATAAATTTTTAAATCATTTTTTGATTGAATCGTTTTCAACATGATAGCATTTAGTTACCATTTTTTCCCTCTAACACAATAATAGGTAATATAAATTGTTATATAGAGTCAATAATAGAATATCTCTGTTACATATTTTAATATAATTGAATAGTAAAGTCTTAATTACTACAGCTAATACTACTACTGTTAATAGAACTAGGCATATTCATACTACTGCTCAATGCTTCCAATCGACTCCTCAGTTGAGCGTTTCTTGCCCTGACTTGCATTTCCTCCTTCGTGAGGCGCTTCTCCTGATTCCTCAGTCCTTTGATGTACTCCTCGGCTCTTCTGAGGATCTCAACTTTGCTGCATTTTGGGATCTTGGCGAGTGGTGGAACAAGTTTCTTGAGATTATCAAAACTGTTTCTCAAGTCTATTCTTCGCATTCTTTCCATGTTGTTATGAGCCTTGGTCTTCTTTTTCGTTGAGGTGGCGGAGGTCGAGTTGGAGCAAGATGAATTCGGTGAGGAGGAACCAGTGGAGGAGGAAACGATAGAGGAAGATAAGAGAGAACTACTACTCGACTCCATGTCAAGATCAAGAGGACTAAGGGCTTGAGTGATCTCGATTTTGGGAGATTTCAGCGTGTGCGGCCTTTTTCTTACGTTGTGATTTGGCTTGCTAGGGACTGTTGTTATCGTTCTGCTACCCGACCCCTGTTGGCTTGCCATGACTGCTGACTGGAAGTTGGCTGTGCTCAGAACGCCTGTAATCGAAACAATAAATCAGTCATGAAGTACATTAAATACAGTTTTAATTACATTTTACACAATCTCAGCTCATAAAGATAAGCTCGTTTCTTTATGAAGTGAAGATAGTGATTTTAATCTTGCTCAGGGGTATCCTGCTACTAGTCTTAGTATTTATATTTTTATTACATATTTTCAACATACCTTTGACAGAATCTGAGCCAGTAAATCGGATGATCTTTTTGTTTGGTCCGAGTGGACTCACAAGGAACGACTTTTGTTGCAGCGTCTCCATCAAATCTTTCAGCGGAACCAGGATTTTGGTCTTCTTCTGTGTTGTTCCGCCACTAGTCTTTTCTGCTTGTGGATTCGACTTAACAATGATTCCTAAAATACAAGAAGGAAACATTACATTAGATTATATCACGTTTCCTTCCTATAAAAAACCAGTTTGCACCTTGCATCCTCAACGCCTCAAAACTTACAAATGAATAAGATATTACTCTCAGATTAATTCAATTAAACGTACCTTGAATAACTTTTCTCGATTGTGGAGAGGAAGCAGACATCGTTTTACTCTTATTGGCAATATCCTTCATATATCTGCTGTCATAGGTGAGTGCATACCCATGATCATTATCAAAAGCGATTTTGAAGTGTTCCAGTTCCTTCTTCTTTTGCTCCGCTTCCTCAGCAGCAAGCCTTGCCTCGATATCATCCTGGCTTTCTTTTTGAGCAACAAATTCCACTTTTATTTCAGCCACTGGTGCAGCACTGCTGCTGGCAGGGGTGGCACCACTGGTGGTAGTCCCTTCAGTTTTGACCTCCAACTCTTTCTCTTCAAAGAGGGTCTCAAATGTGTACTCTTGCTTCCAACTAGACCCTCCCAACATAGCTGATGGGGTCAGGTTCATGTCTCCTCCCAAAAATCCGTTCCACATGCAATCTTGCTTAATGTCTGAGCTGAATTCGGTAAGAAAATCTTCATCAAAATCATATCGTCCTTTTTTAGATTTGGGCTCCCCAAATAAGTCATAACTTTCATCTTCATCAAGGATTGAATCCCCGTTAACACCCTCTTCGTTATTGTCGACAGGCTCAGTTTTCAAGCTTTCAATGAATTTTTCAACCGATTTTGCTGCAGAATTACTTGTCTCAGATATAGCTTGAAGAGGATTGAATGCATCATCAAATTTATCCATATTGTCTAACAATTGTTCGTCAATTTCAAAGTTCATCATGCCTTCGCTGCAATCGATCAGATTCTGAAGCACCTCATCTTGATGAGGCAAAATCATTTCATCATCGTCTGTTTCTTCCATCTTGATCTGATTCATTCCATACTTATCTGACTCATCTTCAATGTCATCTGCAGTAATTACTTCCTCTTCAATTTCCTCGCTGACACTACTACTGCTGCTGTCTGAGACTTCTGATTTTACTGAGCTCAATACAAATGTTTCTTCGAATTCTGAATCTGCTTGCATTTTTGGAGATGATGGGTTTGTCGGTGGAGGAGACAAATAGCTGGCCTTGCAGTTGGCCAACAAATGGTCAATCATACTTTCTGCGTGCTCCGTTTCTGACATTGTGTCATTATGACCATCTGCACAAGATCACACAAAGAAATCAAAATAATGCTCCAGAACATTTTTTTTTAGCCTTTCGGCTTTTTCTCTTTGTGTCAATATGCAATGCTCAATTTGGCATTTGCAAAAATATACTTACCATTAGACACTATTGAGTCGAACCCAAGTTCTGTCAGCGCATTAGATATAGAGATTTCTTCAGAGCCATCGCCTGTGCTTGGAAAATCAGCTTCTTCACACCAAAGTTCTAATAGATCATCCAGAAGTGGCTCTGGGATTCCTTGGCTGGCGGAATATTCCTCGTCATCTTCATACCCATTCATTGTGTCGTCAAACCCGATCTCTGCACTGGGCGACCGCGGTGGCGTTGGTAAAGTCATATCTGACGAGGGTGAAGAGTTTGATGAGGAAGACTGAGACACCGGCATGGTCATATAATCTTCCGAGTTCATCCACATACTTGAGTGTTTCTGTTTTCGCCGGTTTCCTGTTCCCATTGAAGTAGACATCTACACAAAACAAGAAGACAAAAAGTTCATTAGTCAATTTTTCTACTTGAAAGAATTTCTGCACTATTTCATGGTCCAATCAACTCGTGAACAACCTTATTTTTTTTCTTTGAAATTAAAGTGCATGAACCCCATTCATTGAATTCACAAAACAAAGTCAAATTTTATTGTTTCCGTTTGTCAGCACGAAAAGAAATGGGACGTGTCCTGTCGTAATGTCATTTTATGTATTCATTCAATGCTCAATTCAAGAAAAAATTTATCTAAACATCATGTTGTAAGTTGAAAAACTTTCTCAATCCTCTATTGTCCACCACCGTCAAACAAACTCTTTGTCTATCTTTCATCGTAACTAGGCTCGGTGCCCATTTTCCAGGAATGTTGAAATAATTTTATTTTATGTACTTGTTTAAAATTATATTGTGCTTGCATACCATCTACTCATAAACACTAATGTAAATTCATGAAACTTTTATGTGAGTTAAGTGGTCTAATTTTTAAGCCCTAAGCAAGCAAAGCCATAATCAGGGTTCAATAAGAAAAAAGGATTTCCGAGTAATTCTAAAAATAGTTCACAAATTAACATAATACATTTACCATTCTAAATTAAGAAAGGTAGGTTAAGCAACAAACCAACCAAACCAATTTTTAAAGTCATGGCTAAAGGGGCACTGGGCATTTAAAATTTTATGTTCAAAAACAGGAAAATACCGGCTTCAAGCTTGTTGCTTGAAGCACATGAACGAATATGATACACTTTACACACAAATAAAATCACGGAATGAAAAAAGGTGCTCCCAGCCTTTCATTCCTTCAAGGGATGCTGGGATACACCACAAGGAAGGGATCATCATTTTTGCTTTTATGTAACTTTCTGGTGAACTCGTGTCATGTCAGCATGAGACCTTCGCCTTTACAACCACCTATAAAATGTTGAATACATTTAACTATCTACATTCTTTTTTTTCTTCATTTTATATTCATTCTATTCTATAGTCTTCTCTTATCCATCCAACAACAATAGTAATAAGTGCAGTCAAGCGTCATCCTCCCATTCATTCCTTCACAATAAAATGCTCATCATGAAAAGAAAAAAATAAGAACCTACACCAATACTGCCGACGATCATGATCTATGAACCAACCAACAACCACCTTACCACAATGTAACTTGCTATCTACCAACTATCTTTCTCTCCTTTTCATCATCATATCACTCAGTATCAGAATACTTAACAACTTTTACATTTAAAATCCTTACATCAACAACCTAACCGGCTTTTCCTTTTATACTTCTTACTTCTCAGCTCAAACAAAAAGTATCAAATCACTACCAATCTTCACAGCATTGCTTTATCAAATTCAAATCAAAGAAATAATCGTTAGGGTACAATGCTCCATATGAAATGGTCTAATAAACCAAATATGGACTTGCAATTTGATTTTTTTCTCTTCTCACTGTTGAGTTTGACTCATTCAACCCATACAAGTTACAACCCTACCTACTACCCACACACTATTTTCCCCCAATGTAAAATTCAAATACATCTAGAAAACTCTCTCGTCATCTTCGCATTTTACTTCCATAAGTGCTCTTATAGCTTTAGGATCTCTTCTACCTTTTCTTTTTTTCTTCTTTTGGAGTTCAATAGGAATGAATATGTCACTTTAACGTATTCACAAAATTTTATCACAGGGTATGCATCTCTCTCTCTCCTTACAACACCATCTCATACTCCAGATTACTCACTCATGTTTTCAATAAAAATATTTTTTCCAAAGAAAAACGACTTGTTGTTACGACTCATTCATTTTTATTTTTATGGTTGGTTGTCCATACTGTCATGTATACATAGAATGCAGCAGGCGTAATTATTTTTTACCGTATTTTTCCACATTTCACTTGAAAACGTGTAAAAAAGGAATGGAAAAACGTTTTCACAAATTCAAACAAACAAAACATAAAAACGAAGAGCAAGTAAACCAGTTCATTGAAAACCTCCTGCTGCTCTTGCTTATTCTTTAGTAGTCAATATAAGTCACCCCAAAGTAAAGAATCATGGCACTAGGTAATCATAAATTACGCTGTAAAAGAGAAGAGGAAGAAGGTACAAAGTATGTACATGTAACATGTAAGTTTCGTTACTTGATGGATGATGATGAGGGAGTAGTGTGTGTGGTGTGAAAAACAAGCATTTGTTCCTGGTTTCGTATCTTCAATTTTAAGGAACATTTTAAGAGATGAGAACATTTCCATTGGAAAAAAAGAAACAACTTTGAGTAAAATGCAAATAAACCAAGACCAAAAGCTACCCAAAATATGTCTACCGAACACCATCATCCCTTCATTTACGTTATCATCTTGGGGATCACCCGAGAGTACAAACATGTAATGCAAGTGACCCTACTGCCCTTCACCAGTTGCGTATGTATTGCATTACCAGAAGACCCTTTTTTCTCAACAATTTTTTTCTTGTTTCTTATCAAATTCATATCACAAAAGCACAAGTTGCGCCAGACCGAGCAAACCAAAGCAGAAAAGTGAAGCTGTTTCAGCTTTAGCTTATCAATTTACACATTTTGCTCACTGATACGTAACGTAATACGTAATCTTTTTAACCAGAGCAAAATAGAATCTTAATAATCATCACCACCAAATATCAGCCTTTTCTTTTTCATCTCCTTCACTTTTAAACTCAACAATTTCCCTCAAAACAGAATGGATGGAGAGAGAACAAGATGAAAATGCAGGGAGCAAGAAAGGGAAACATCATTGCATCAGAACAAAAAGATTTCCCATTTATTTTCAAAGAGAGGAAGGCCCTTCAGCAATCACAGCCAGAGCGCAAGAGTCTTTTTCTCAAGGAACCTTTGCTCTACTTTAAAAGGAAACTGAAAAAATGCCAAGTCTCTCTTTTGTTCTCATTCAATTCAATTCACACATAATAATATTCCAGAGCAATACATTCGAAATCTCTAAAGGGTCCACAAAAATTCTCAAAGGACCATCGCGTTGTTGCATTGGATTGCAACACAACACAAAAGAGCTTCGCTGCTGAAAAACCCTCAGAGGAGTCCCAGTATTAAAATCCTTTTTTCACTTGAGAACAAAAAACCTTTTTTCTCAATAGCAATCATCAACCAACAACGCATCAAAAAGAAGTAAAAAGGAAGAAGCAATATAACGCATTATTCAATTTTTTATTTCCCTGTGTTGATTTTCATCAAACCCAAGCCATCTTCTTCCTAGCTACCAACGCCACGCCAAGCCACCGGTCATTATCATTACTACCGGCATCCAGAGAGAATCCAGATGTTAGTTTTTTGGATGATGTCAGGGAGCCCCAAGGTACCTCAAGTCCCTCACTCTACCACTCAACCAAGCAATACCTGTCTAAACCTGACTAAACGTAAATATAATTATAAGCGGAGAGGGGTACAGGGTACGGCAGTAGCTTTTCTTATAAGAAAGACCTTTTTTATGATTGAATGGAACGTTAATAGCCCATAGAAAAAAATATACAAACGGTTATAAAAAATAAAGGGAAAAAAGGCCGGGTGCATCACGAGATTTCATTCGGGGTCAGTGTTGTGGCTCATGAATGTGATCATGCAATTCATCCACCATCACCATCTTATTTTTTTCATCGTCCCACTTATTAAATAACAGTTTTAAAAGCTTCATTTTCTCCAGAGACGCTATCACCTAAAGCGTCCACTTCTTTAAGATGAAAAATATCTTTCTTTGTCTGTGTACCCAGTAAACACCTGGCCTAATATCATGATCCCGTCTAATCATCTATCCTTCGAGAACCCAGCAAGCAACAGCTTGCCTAATAACTGGTCATAATAACTAATATCTAATAAGCAACTAAATTTTTTATCCCTACAGTCTCCTCGAATTCATCATACAAAAACTAATCCCTTAATAATAAACGAACACACCGGTATAGTGTGGGGATATGTGTAACAAGAAAGTTAAAAAGAAGGCCATATCACATCATGTCATGTCATGACGAAATTATTCAATAACGAAACCTTTTTTTCTTTCTTGACTGAAAATTATTATTGGCCTAAAGTTCAGTAGACAAGACCAACTAAAATATCCAACCTTCTACCTACATGGTAGATGCCGGCGGAATATAACAACACGGTACAATAATATATCGCGTGCTCTTTGCATAATATTACATGAACACTTAGGTACAAAGGCACACACATTTCAGACAGATATTTATACTTCTTTCCCAATCCAATACCACCACCGGCTCTCGTTTATCCAAAATGCCAAACGAAAAACATGCAAATGCAAATAATGTGTGTTATACACATGTCATGTATTTAGAAGAAAAGAGATATTCATACAAACAAACAGTTACAATAAAGTATAGCAATCATAATGAACGTAAAGGCATTATAAATGGAAAGTGTAAAATGGTCTGTTTTATTCCTTGTAATGAAGGACGGTATACCACTAAATTTACAATGTTATACCTCCTCTACTCTGCACTATAAGCTCTTATAACGCAACGCAAACACTATATATTTCTCATATAAAAATGATTAACGAACACGTTGTTTTATACTGCTGTAATGAGTTGAATAATAATAAGCTTAAGAGTATATCAAGAAGAGTAATGTATATACCGGCAAACTTGTTCCCATACACTTCTATATTACTTCATATGCTTTATACACAACTTGCGTTTTGTGTTCTTCAGAGACTCTCTCAGTGAGTCTGTTGTTGATGCGTTTACTCCTTCTTTTTTCTCTCGTATTTCTTTCTTTGCCTTAGCTGGTCTGATGGGAGTTATATGTCTGTCTACCAACCTATTATATCGACATCATCATCATCAAAACCTTATGATGAGATGATCATTGACAAACACACGAGCAATGAATGTACAGTAGTAGTGATGTATGGTGTTTTAAAAGCCGGCTTATTTTTTTCTCATGCATTGCATGTATGATGCATGCTCCATTTCCGCTCAATTGCGTTATTGAACTATTCACATCCTTTTCAGCCATTAGTTTAGAACAATTTTTTCAAAATTGTTCTCTTCTCCTTCTCTTCGGGAATCTCCCCCCCACACACAAACATAATACACACCGACGCGACGTGTATAAACATACAAAACATGAATGTATGAAATGAGTGAGTGACTTTTAAGGTAAAAATTGTTATGAATATAAAAATTGTCAATATCATTATTAATAATAATATTTAGCCTATTGAACAATAGTATTGTTGTAGTACAATGAACATGGTAGGCAGGATTTACGCCACACACAAAGTGAACAATTTTTATTTGCCATATTAAATCGCAGTCACAAAAACGCCAATTGAATCAATAAAGCAAAGCAAACCATTCCATCAATCTCATGAACATCGTCCTCATCATCATGACAAAACAGACAGGGACATAGACAGAATAAACACCTTTTTGTAGCGGTTTGCTACTTTGGTTCAGCGTTCCACTTTCCAATTCCAATGAAATAAATTTCAATTAACTACTCACACAGGTAAGTAGGCACACATACATTACTTTTCATAAAATATAGTTGCATTTGCATTTCATTTCACACATGCAACAAATGCATAAATACTGGTGCAATGATGATGATGATAATTTGAGACAACCGTTTTTCAACAATTTTCCATTCCATCATCATCAAGACCATCACAACAGCTAAAATTTTGTGATAGCTGAGGTTGAGATGATGAATGCATTCTGCGTGTTTCTGAGGTTGGATAGGAGAGGCACACAGCACATACAGCAATAAAATTAGATGGGTAATATTATAACCACTAAAACTCATGTTTTAATGTTTTGAAATGTGTGAATTGTGAAAAACTATTTTTCTCTTCTTTTTGAGCCATGAGCCATGTTTTTGTGCAAGCAGTAAAAACGGTTTTTGTTTCATCTCCTCCTTCAAAAACTCCTCAACTAATGGTAATGAGCATTACATTTTACTAACATGCAAGTTTGTGGAAGATTATGATTATATGGCCATGATGATGGCGATGCGATGATGATTATTATGCATAAAGACTATCCTTAATTGCAATACTTGCACACGGTTAAACTTGGACAGTGATGTGATGCGATTATATCTTGAGTCTACCACAACAGCCTACACATTTTGACTTATGGCTTTAGCTTTAGAAGAAATTTACCCTTTTACTAATTTTAACTCATTTAACAAGTGATTCTCCCACAGTAAAAGACAAAATTACTGGTTACACTGAGGTTTCCCAATACAAAAGAAAAGATAGCGAATGCAAGCAACTTGAATAGCAACTAAATTTACTGGGATTTCTGCTGAACACTTAATATTATACCTATTATTCCCACTAACCCTTGTACCCATCCATCCATTTCATCCTTATTAACTGTCATGTTTCTGTCCATGTTTCATGAACATGATAGAACCCTACAGTAGGAGCTTACCAATCAATCATTTCACACACTAGTGAGATATGTGATGTATCCATTACCATCCAAATGAAACCACAATACAAAGTACATCACATATACCACACAAAGACAAACTCATTTCCCTTTTTTCTGTCTCATGATCACGTCACAATTGAACCAAAAATCGAAATGTCCTTTATTCTTAGTATTTCTTAATTTTTTTTCATCGAGCAAAAAAATATCAACCCATGACATAGAATTATTATGCAAAGCAATCTATTTAATCCATCTGCAACTTATAGCAAAAGTCGCCTAATTATTTTTTTTCTAATGAACTAACTGATAGCAAAAAGTTCTCAGAAGAATCAAGGCAACTAGAAAAAAGGGTATTTGATGAGATTGACCGCAAGAAAAAGCCACCAAGTTAATCGCATGAGCTAGAGAAGAGGAGGGAATTCGGCATAACATGCAGTAAATATAACATAGCAAGTTTTATTATGTGTCTTGTTTGTGTGTGAACAGAACAAAACGGCAATTATTATTATGATTTTCAAATATATATGCATGTGTGCATGTTAACAAAGAAGAAAAAGATAACAAGGATCAATTTTTGCCAATTTGCCAACTGCTACACGACTATATATTAAAGTTGCCGCTGATGTTATATTGAACTATCAACTATATTGCAATTTAATTCAAAACGTGCCTAATCTTTCTTTTCTTTACAACGGAAACCAGCATTTTTTTCTTTGAAAAGGTACGCTGATATGAAACGACACGCCATATATACTCATGAACTAAACACAAAGGAGAGAAACCTTTTTTTTCTGGGTGGCTTTTTTTCTACACCGATTCATTCATACAAAACTACACTAGAAGAATGTCAAGTTAGGTAATAGCTCAACATAACCACAAGCAAATGAGAGGCAAATAACAAACATGAAAAAAGGTTAGTTTAGTATTTATAACGGAGGTCAACTCATTTTCAATCGATGCCGTAGTCATTAAAAATATGCCATGTGCGGGACGATTCAATCAATTTATAAGAATGATTACCAACATTAAACTCATTTTAAAATATTCCCATGATCATCATCATCGTCATCCTGATCACAAGTAATCAGGACAATTTTTTTCCAATTTCCTAACCCCTTAGGTAGCCCAACTTTTTCTTTTCTACAGCCAATTTTACAAACGATCGATACATCATGAGATGGGGATGCTATTTAAAAAAAGAGTAAAGTACATAAAACGAGGTTTTACCCTCATGATCATGAGAGGACGATTTTGATCGTGTGATGATGTGTGTTTTATGTTCACTTTTACAGTTTTATGCTTTGTTCAGCGACACATGGCACATAGGCACCACTGGCTCGCACACTCGCTCACAAAAAAAACACAAATTACTACCTTCAATTTTATAAATAAAAAATATATAAATATAGACGCCCACAAAATGAGTGACCTAAATAATCCCATCATCAGCTTATAATGATCGTCAACATGAAATCATTATGAAAAACCGCATTTATCCATATCCTCTTCATTCTCGGCTTAAGCCAGAAATGTTTACGATTATGATGATCATAATCATCGTTCTACTTGTCATCATTAAAATATTGAAAGAAGAAGAATTAAAATGTTTGCTCTGAGCTGCATGGATGGATATATATGGCTTTATGGACAAAAAATACGACATATGAAGTATGACCAGAGAAGAAGAAGAGCTTTTTCTTTCTTTTTTACCAGATAAAACCAGCTCACGAGCAAATGTTCAAAATACTACAATTTCCACCTCCTCCTCCTCCTACTCTCCACCACCACCAGTTATCATTATTATCAGCAAAGAGCCAAAGGAAAAAGCAAAACGTTATGCGACGTGTTGTTGTGTAATGTATGAATAGAGATTATATATAAAAAGAATTTAATGACTCACTTTTCTTTGGTCTTCGTAAAACATCTTTATCAACTCAACTCATCCAGTGAAGGAGTGACGAGCCCCTATAGATGCGATTGCCGCAACGACGGAAGACGTGCTTGCGTACGTTTTTATGGGTGGAAAGTTACAGCAACACAAAACCAATTTAAACGCATCAAAAAGCACGTTTTTGCAAGTTGCAAATATGTGCATGGAATTCAAGACCACTGCTGCGATTATTATTTATTATGATTTTTGGCTGCAAAAAGTAATGATGCGTAATCTTGTTGAAATGTACCACAGACAAAACTGCAATAAAATTGGCGTCAATCTTCACTGCATGGATTCGGTAACTGAGCTCATTAAAGTGTATATTACTTACATTACGTGTGTACGTGCATTTTGCAATGTGAAATCACCACGAAAATATGTAATTTAATGACTGTGAGAAAGGAAACACGAGAGAAGAGAAAATTTTGTTTGTCTCAGGAAGACCGATAAATCTGGAATGGAATCTGTGTCTACACAAAGCAACCAATATATTTGTGCGATACCTACCAAAACCAAGTTCACATAAAAACCAAGCCACAAAACAAGAAGTATTTAATTTTATGTATATTTTACTGCGAGACGATACGATATGAAATAATTATTGATTATGTCAGAAAAAAACGAGAAGAGAATTTATACATTTAATTTTTATGGGGTTTAAACTGAAGAGTTAAACGATAATGAGGGATAAGATTGAAGTTCAAAGACAAAACAAATCGAATTTCACAATTTTTTTTCCATCCTCTTTCTCACACACAAAGACGCCCTTGAAAATGATGATGGTAGCAATTCCAGGGAACAAGTAGTTGACGCATGGACTAATCTCCCGAATTTTATCTCGATTTGATTTAATATTAAAGGAAACTAATTTACATAAATGCCAAGTTCCAGACAGAGACTGAACGACAGACTATGACTGCTGGAATCATAAAAATCCCATTCCAATACTTTTCAAGATTAAAAAAAGAGCGAATTGTTTTAATAAATACCATTGTCCAATGATTCATCGCGCCATGAATTTATTTTCTGTCCATGGCCTGTTCACCATAATTCTACGTTATGCCATAATAAATATTTTCAAGTGTGACAAGCAAATCGTGAGTGCATTCCATGAAAAAAGTCACGATATAGCAAGTTTGCGAAATTGCAACAACTTATCAAACTGTAACAGCAATAGGAAAAGTGGCATTTTCATTTTCTTGTTGCTCCTTGCTGTGCTGCTGCGTTTTGCGTTGCACAAAAATTAACAAAGATTGATGCGATTAAGTGATCTCAAAGGGAGAAACTGAGTCAGTAGGCAAGTAAGCTAAATTAGTAGTAAACGAAAGAAATTTGGGGAGTAGCAAGCAAGTAGTCGTAGCCGGCAACTCAAACTGTGGATTTGCCATTTGCTATAAATTTATTCTTCAGCAAACCACTTCATATTAATAATTCGTCATACAATTCCAAGAGTCTATGTTCATGAACAACAATAAAATCATCAATTAAAAGCTGGCACCATTATTAATAATGGCACCCGTACTTGATACTTCACACAAAAATAAATTGCATTGCAGAAACTAATATAAATCCTCCACATGGTCTATAATTACATTGTCAAAAGACAAAATAACAACAAGTCAAGAAGTCAACTTACGAGAGAACACCAGTAACCGGTCAAAAAATCAAGTGGCTTTTTCTGTAGTAGCCCAGCAATAATTTTTTAAGAGGAACCCACCACAATCCCAATCCGTGCGCACCACACCACACCGCACACAAAGTCAACCAAGCCAGCAGAATTTTAGAAGAAAAATAGTGAAGGAGAAACCCAAAAGGATAAAAATGAAATGTTGCCGGCAATACGTAGAATTTATTTTGTTCTCATCAAAATATATTACGCGAGCCACCTTTATCACGAAAGACTACTAGTCTTTTTTACCTGGCTCACTTCTACTTTTGTCCTGTCTATCTGCTGGGCTTCTAACTCTAGTTAGGCTAACTAACGCTTGGGCAAAAAGGCACTTTTAAGAACGCTAGGCCACTGTTAAATTTATTATATTTTTTGAAACAATATGGTAATTATGACTTGTAAGATGGTGATTATAATTTGATATAGCCTGTGACTAGACTAGCACACATTTGCTTCATGCAATCCCGTGCTGTACGCTATATTACCGCAACTCAACTTTATTGTTACGAGCAGCGCTGTTACAATTTTACTTTTTTTTTAACTCGACCACTATATATTTCATGTCCATCTTTGTGTTCCTCTGTAACTAG